>OY978526.1:63535264-63832764 GCA_963854835.1 Megamerina dolium | reverse complement strand
AATTGGTTTTGGAAGATTTCTGATCCATAAATCAGAGAAGGAGATATGACAAAATTTCTGTCATTCGAAATCGAAAAATTTTTTTATTTTCTACTATGTAAATTGTTGATGATCTTCTAAACTTGAAAGCAAATATGGAAAAAATGTTTTTTTGCAAATATGTGCAAAAAAACATAGTCTTCGGATAATTGCGACACGAATGATTTCCAGTATTGAAAACCACATTGCTAAATGTTGAACCATATTATCGTAAAGGAATTTTGCTTAAACCATACAGCCTTCCCACCAAACAACACTATTCAGCAGCATTTTTTGTCAGGAAGTCGAAAAATAATTATCGATACAGTGGCCGCCCTCACAGGCCATTGTCATATGTGTGAGAATGCTACCAGTTTAAGTCGGCCAGCAGTAATGTTTGTGATAGCAATTAGCATGAGGACAAGGAAAAATTATTGGTACTATATTCTTTAGAAGCTCCGCTCTGGCGAGTCTTAGATATACCCGATTAGAGAGCGTTTTCTCTACAGAATGTTCTTAGTAAAAAACCCTGGTGGGTCGTTAGTTATCGTTATAGTTGGCAAAATGCTACTCGTGTAACCGAAGAGCTTATTAGATCCGTTACGATGATTAATGGCACACAATACTGTCACTAACTTAATTACAATAGAAAACGGATCATTTGAATTATTTTTCTATTGATGAATCATATTACTTGCCTATTAGAATGACATAAAATGGGTACTGTCACTGGTTTTTATAATAGGAATATTTGGTTTATATCGACTTAGGCAAACTGAAGCTTAATAAGAAAATTTCAACTCAGTATAAGTCCTGAGATTCACAAGAACAACAGTGATGCTATTAATATCAAGATTAATTTTACCAAAACAAAAACAGACAAAGAACCAAAAGGTGTTGAAATGAAATTTTAAATAATTAAGAAAATAAAGAAAAGAATGAAAAAATAAAATAAAATAAATCGCTGAAATATTACTTTGAATTGGGTATATTTATTAAAAATTTTCTTTCATTCATTTATTTCGAGATTAGAAAAATGTCACAGTGGATTGTTAATAAATGTCACAAAAATTGTGAAATGAAGAATACATTCATTCGAGGATAATATTCAGTTGTGGTGATTTTTTCATTCGTTTTTGTTTGTTTGTTTGTCTGTTTTTTTAATTAAAATATATTACTCGCGCATATCTATTGTGTGAATATAACGAATGTCCTTGAATCAAGCATAATAATCGAAATCATAAATAATCATAGATAATCATAATGGGAATATATGAAGAAGCATAGTGAATAGGACTAATATATGTATAACTCATAAAGAGTAAATGACAGTTGGAGCAATAATGGAAATATGAGTAGCTATGCATACAATTATGTGCAATATTAAAAATCTAAAAGTAGGTAAATAAAATAAATGACAACGGTGACATTCAACAATAGCAACTGTTTAATATATTAACATGCAAATAGTATACTCATACACTCACATAATTATTGTCAAACACATAGAATATGTGTGTTTTATACCAACGTCACCAGCGCATATGCACTTTGAAATACACAAACACATATGTACACAATTAAATTTGTTTATGCAACATTTAAGTACTAAGTACTACAAAATGTTGCCACTCTTGCTATGTACCATATTAAACTGTTGCAACAACAATTGTTCGTCTAACTACTACAAACAGCAAGTGACATTTTTATATCTTATTCAAGACTTATTATGCAAATGCTTAATGACATTTCTTGCAACACAGTGTATATGTATACGTATAATAAAGATACAATACAAACAGCAACAGTAGTATCATCAACTAATGCGAATAAAGGAAACTGGGAAGATTTCAACAGGTTTTCTTGTAAAATCCAATGCTAACATTCAATGTAAAAGCGTTTAGGATGACGTGGACAAGGCTTGTGAAGAGACTTTATTACTAGTCGCTTATTTATCGATTTAGTCCATATTTTGATATAATAATCAATTGTATTTAAGAGGAATGAGTTTGCTTACATTTATTATAAGCGGAGGAAATCTTTAAGAGAAATATTGAAAAACTAAAATTAATATTTGACCTTTATAGGGGTATACAGAATTTTTCATTTGATAGCGGAGCCTCTCTAAAGAATGGAATTATATTAAAAAAAAAATTATTGGGGATCAGACATACATTTTAACATTCTAGCGCCAACTTTTTAGCACTTGAGGTATTTGTCAATTTTCTTCCCAATTCTTTAAAGTTCGACTTCGAGCAGACACCAGTTTTCCCAGTTTCCCCTGCAGTACGCAATTGCAGTAGCATACACACGTACACATAATACTACAATGCAGGGTGTGCGAAATTTTTTCTCTTGATGTCATTAAAATTACATACTCACTAAATATGATCGCGCTTTTAACGAGTATTTTGGTCAAAATTGGTCAAAATTTACAAATGTACTATCGCAAATTGACGTACATAATATAAAATTTTTATTAATGGATTTTTAGTAATCTAAGTAAAATATTTTCCATATCATTTATTAGCAGAGAAATTTAAAGATCATTAAGACTGCAAAATTTTTGAATTTTTTATTATTCAAGTAGAGTTCTGTTCTATTGACTGTCGTCACTTTGAGGGGCACTCATTCAACTTCTTTAGAAATAACCGTTTCTGCGGATAATCAGGAAGTGATTAAGGCACTATAGGGTAAGGGCTAAAAACGAAAGTGCAATGAGAGAGAATGTAGAGAAGTGATGTGGAAACTTTGCTGGATTTCGCATCTTCGATAATCTGAACTATTACTTACAGGTTGTAGATTTAGCCTAATATATCTAAAAATTGAATAAGTTAAAAAAATAGTGTAACATATACGATATAAAGAGGGAATCATTGAAGCATCTTCGAAATAATGTTTAAATCAAACTAAATAATATCAAATCGCTCAAATTTAAGGTAAGCATGTTATAAAGTTATACCGAAATACCCTGTGCTACACAAAATACAAATACAAGACTTATTTTAAGTAAAACAAAGATAGTTTTAGTCGCTTTGGTCGTAATGTAAAATGTCAGCCAGTATTTGTACATTTCCGTCTCCTGTTTGCCTACACTTATCTGCGTAAACATTTTAATTTAAATGATAAACAACAGCGGGAGGTACTAGATACTAATGCCACTTCTACAACAGAAATAATAAATAAGTAACAATCATCCGAATACTATTTATAATATTTCATACATGTATGAGTATGAGTAAATATGAGTATATGCGAAGTAATGCATAAGTAAAATTAAGTCTCATTTGTGTTATGTGGTTGTGAGTGAGAGAATGGAGTATAGGTCAAAGAATTCTGTGAAATGTTTTTATATTGTAATTATAAAAATGAGTACTATATATTTATACCCACTAACTACGTATATTTGACCATTAAAGTACATTCGTTGAACATATACATACCTATATCCATTTGATTTCAATGCGTACCACAATTGTTACTAAAAAAACGAAAAAACAATAAAAATATGTACAAGTGTAATCAGTAATATTACTCCGTACGAGTATAGTATATTTAATACACTCTGACAATGAATGTATACACAACCCTTCCTATACTTATGACGTAGTGTCGAAATCCTTGAAATTTTATTTCATTGTTTTATTTCACACAATACATGTACTCGTACATATTTTAAATATTTATTATTATATTTTTGTATAATTAATTCTTTATGTTTGGTGGATTTGTAATTTTCTGTTTGTATTTCACTTTTTAATGAACTTCATACTTTGTGTGTACTATTTTTCTCATGTTTCTGATTATTTTGATATTAATGAATGCCATGTGTGAAGTGTGAATGTGAATTGCAACAACGAAAAATAATGAAAAAATTGTATGCAATATATGCAAAGCAAATGCTTATACATTATGGTGGTTCTTTTTGGGGAAAACCTATTATTTCTAACTCTTGTAAGTTCAAAATAAATCATTTGACAAAAAAAAACTCCAAAATATACAACTTCATAATTGAAATATAAGCTAAAATAAAACAATTTGATAGAAATCTTCAAAATTCCATGAATGATGAAATTTTCGAACTTGCGCACGAGCCTCAAAAGTTGGAAGGAATGGGGTTGTTCATAATTTTCGTATTATTTAACTATGTATAACACCTCACCTCATCACAATTCCCGATAATTTTTGCTCCCTAACAAAAACCTACATATTGTAAAAAATTTGGCTCTCAACGCTACTAGGGTGTCCTCAATGGAGCAAAATGTTAGATTGACATAATTTTTCCTCCTCAAGATTTTTCTCAATAAAACTATATCCCCTTCCAAAGGGGTCTGCCATATAAAATGTAGTCAAAAACACCTTGAAATCGAAATAAAAAACACACCATCGGAACTTCGGTCCATGACGTTTTTTGCGGTAACTCGTATGGCAATCATACATCGAGCTTCTTTTTGAATCCAGCATTATTCAAATGATTCCAAACTGTTTTTTTTTTTTTTTGTAATGTTTAGCTCCTGGGCAATAGAATTAGTGCTTACATGACGGTCAGACTCGACGATTTCCATTATTTTATAAATATTTTCAACAATTGGCCTTCCAGAGGGTGGTGCATCTCCGATATCAAAGTTACCGGAACGGAATCGACGAAACCAAAATTGCACGTGATTGACTGTTACAGTATCAGGACCATAAACACTATTCAAATTTTCAGCCGTCTTGCTTGCGTTTTCGCCTTTATCGAAGAAAAACTGTAAAATATGGCGTATTTTCTCTTTACTGGTGTCCATCTTTGATGCGTGCCGTTTCAAGTAATCACAAAACTGCCTGAAAAGTTTATTTAGTACGAAATCCTCTCTTTCTAACGCCAGCGTAACCCGATCGCACTTATATAACGTGAGATGCAGATTACCAAAACCATCTATTGGAAAAATAATGGATTTCTTTTTACCACACACAATAAGGCGGACCCCCATTCATTTTTCCCACCAATATTTCCTCAGAATATACCTATAACAAATGTTTACACTTTAGTGATGCTCCCATATAACATTCTCATTGCCATAGGGTTGTCATATAAAATGAATAAAAAACATGACCTTACCTTGGCCGACCAAATTATATCCTGCATATGTAGATATATATATATATATATATATATATATATATATATATATATATATATATATATATATATATATATATATATATATATATATATATATATATATATATAAAATTTGAGGAACAATTTTCGCATGAAATACTAATTTACACCTGAAATATAGTTGAACTTGACGAAGTATTTTGTAAGTTATGGGCTTTTCAAAGGAGATAATTTAGAGGAGGGTTTTAAGATATTTCCGTGGCATAGTATGGGAGCTATGAGAGTGGGCGTGGCTCACCTCTTTCTTCTAAACCTGATTAACTTTGTAGTATTAATCCACATCTTAAATTTGGTTGTCCTACGTAAAATAGTTTGCAAGTTATAGCTGTTAAAATTTTTTTTTTTTTATTTCGCAACCTTGTGGACGCGGCATGCTGGTTTCATGTCACATTATTTCCGACTATGATATTAATTTATGTGTCAATTGCGGTTGTTTTAGACAATAAATTGCCGAAGTTACAGCTGTTTCCATTTATAAGAAATTCGGTCATTTCGTAGGGGCCTATTACAAACTCGCTCATTTCTTCTAAATCTAATTATCTTTAATGTTCTAATCGATAACATAAATATGGTTGTTCTACGCTAAATAGGGTGTGAGTTATGGCAATTAAAAAAATTTTTCTTTCGACTTTGTATGGGACTCAAATAAAGGAGTAGGCGTGGAAAGCTGATTTTTTGCCAGATTATTTCCGCACACCATCTTAACCTAAGTATTAATTATGATTGTTCTAGACAGAAGATTGCAGAAGCTACATCTTTTTCAATTTAAAAGAAATTCAATCATTTTGTATGGGGGCTACTATAAACAGTAGGCGTGGCTGACCCATTACTTGTGAGTCTAGTTACTCCTGTAATACTATTCCACACCTTAAATATGGTTGTTCTAACTGAATAGTTTGAAAATTATGGCGGTTAAAATTTTTTTATTTCTGCAACTTTTTATGGGATCCCCAGTAAGTAGTGAGCGTGTCAAGCTGATTTTTTGCGAGATTATTTGCGACTGCCGTATTAATTTAAGTGTCAATTACAATTATTCTAGACAGAAGATTGCAGAAGTTACAGCTGTTTCAATTTCAATGAATTACAAACACTTTGTATGGCAGCTGCTATAAAAAGTAGGTGTGGGTCAATCATTTCTAGCAAGGTTATGTAGCAGTTTAATGTAAATCCATATGCCAAATATTGTTGCAAGTTGAAGATTTCGAAAATTTCGAGGTTACTCGCTTTGAATGCTTGGTGAGGGTGTGGCTGTTGACCGTTCATGCTCTATATCAATCCCCTCCGTACTCGCGGATCATAAGTTCCTCGTGCCAAATTTCGTCAAAATAGCTCGTATATTTTTGTATATATATAGTTTTCTATATTGCCGAAAATTTCTGTAAATGGTTACAAACATCTGACCGAAGTGAATATACCTTGCATATAAATACTTATGCAGGGTATAAAAATCTTGCAATAAACTACTTCCTTAGTATGTATGTTAATTCAATTACAATTGTGGTTTAATTTTATTATTATTCTGAAGGCATCATTTTTGTCAGGAAGCACCTCTAAAGGATGAATTTAATTAGTCGGGTTATGATTAAGTAATAAGAAAATTATGAAAGTTTTATTTCCTAACTTTCAAGCTCATGAACACATTTCAAAATTCCATTAATTATCAACTAATTTCATGAAACTTTTTATTTTGTAGTTATTTAACAATTTCAATTTACATACACTAGGGAGCCACCTTAATATACCTATATGTAAATGTGAGTAAATACACAAAACATATAAAGAATATTCACATAGTTGTATATATTTTTGTATGTCTTTACTCAGTATAATTGTAGTATAATTGTAAAAAAAAAAAACAATTCAATCCTACTCTTCATCCAAATTATAATAAATATTTTTCAATTGAGGCACATTAATTGCTGGTATATTTTTTACTTCATCATATTATTACCACTTTTAAATATATTTTTTACTTATATCTTTCACGCTTTCTAGTCCTTGCGACTGCAAATTTTATAATATATTTTTTAATGAATTAGTTTATATGAAATATGAATTGTTATACAAAGGTTGTTCTATTAGTAGTTAAATTTTATGAACTGGGAATACTCTTCCAATGATAGTCAACATAACTGCCAGTGGAATCAATGACAATGAAAAAATCAGTATCGCAAGTTGTGTTTCTTTATCCTGCACTATTTACTTCGTCTTCTTATGTCGCCATGATCGATTTAAGCAGAGCAGATAATGCGGTCTTCTCTGTTTTTCGCTTGCTGGCGACGCCAGGTTACTCAACACTTGGTTCTTTCAACGGAGATTTGGTCTTCCTCTTTTTCTGCGTCCTCCAGCGGGTGCCGAAATAGATACTCTCTTCTCTGGAGCGTCTTCTTCCATTCGCTTGACATGACCTACCCAGCGCAGCCGCTGGATTTTGATTCGCCTGACTATATCTATGGCAGCGTACAGCTCATACAGCTCATCGTTTTTCCTTATTCGATACCCGCCATCAATGCAAATAGGTCTGAAGGTCTTGCGCAGAGCTTTTTTCTCGAAAACTCCAAGCATCCTCTCATTCGTGGTGGAAATAGTCCAGGCTTCTGCGACATATGTTAGGACAGGAATAATGAGGGACTTGCAGAGTGTGATTTTCGATCTTCGAGAGAGGGCTCGACTGACGTCATTACAGTTGTTGATGCTGGTTCCAAGATAGATGAGGTCCTTCACCACCGCGAAAGTGTAATTGTCAACAATGATGTGTTGTCCAAGGCGCTGGGACTCTTTGTTTGTAGACACTAGGTACTTCGTCTTGCCCTCGTTCACCGTAAGACCCATTCGACGTGACTCTCGTTCCGATTTAGAGAATGCTGCACTGACTGCTCGCGAGTTGATACCGATTATTATATTTACACCGAATAAATATATTGCAGGATCTTTTTAAACAAAATCAGTGTTTAGTGAAAAGTATTTATGTCAAACTTCAATGAGACGATTTTTATCTATACAAATAAGGCTATAAATTCAAGTTGTTTCCCAACTAATTTCAATCAGCTTATTTGAGCATATAATGTAATGAATGTAGCTGTAACATTAAAAATATTACATTTAATTGGTATAATATTTTTAAACATAAAATTTATCTTTCTTTAATTAATCAAATTTAAATTTTAATCTCCATAAGTTCACTTGCGTACACACAACAAATTTGTTTGCATTATAACAAATAACTATTTTGTGACATAAAATACTGATGCGGATGTTCGTACATTTTTATGTATGAACACAATGTACATAAATATTATTCATTAAAATATTTATTTACATAATATAATTTAATTTGAATTTTATCACTTACATTAAGTGCGGTATGAATATATTAAATAATTTGCATTCATTTGGTCCGCAACATTGTTTAAATAAAACATATTTTTTGACATTCTATACATATAAGGATGGAGGAGATATTGGGTTATCATTTTTTAAATTTATCTACATAATTTTTTAATTTATCATTAGCTCTTTATGAAAATAATAGTGTATTATGAGTAATGAGCTTTGTATTTAATTTTGAACCATACTTTGACAACATAAGCAAATATGGGCAAGTTAGGGATATGGCGATCGAATGCATAAATATTGCAGACATACGGACAAGTAAAAATATATGGTACAGGTTTTGAGCAACTAGAAGTGGCATCTGCCATATGATGTAAATAGATAATATCAATTACATTTAAAAAAATTCAGATTATCTATTCATAAACTAACATGCAAGAATTCATGTAGAGAGCCAAAAACCATTTCAAAGCATCCATTTTTTTCAGATTTGGCTAAACTTTTGGAAACGGTACTATGTGACTTTATTTGAGAACATTCATTGCAGTGGTCCTTAGTTCAATCGAGAATAATATATTACTTCATTCTTAATATAAGAGAATACAGTCGACGTTCAATTAATTGTTACGTTCTTTGCATTTGGGGATCGAAATATAAAACAGTTGGTTTTTGCGGCTTTTTCTGCTGATGGAATTGTCTTTGCTTTCTTTGATCCACTTCCATCAGCATTTATCATAGGTGAAAGTCAATAGGTAAGGACTACTCTATTGTGCATTGTAACTTTTTAACCAACGGACGGGCCGTCTGTTGGTCCTCTTTTCAATCAATAATTTTAAGTACTAAACGTTGTTCGATGTTAAAAAACGTTTGAATATGAAAAATCGAGGTTATGCGACTTATAGTCATGGAGTCGTTAACAACGCAACATTTCCACAGCATTTCCAAATATATTACAAAAATGGTCGTAAAAAGAACTACATTTCGCAAATTATGTGATAATTTTTGCTCGTTTTGAAGAAACTGTAATAAGTTTCAGTGCAAGAAACTGCAGTGGTAGGTCGTAGACCATATCAAAATATTCGTCCAGGCCATATTCGTCATGTAGTAGCAGCTACAGTGGCGTAACCAGGGGGATCAAGGGATAGATCCCCTCAACCTTGGCCAGTGGTGTTGTTAAAAAAGAAAAATAATAATATATAGATATTTAAAAATCGTTCATTAAAATGTTTTCTTATACATCTTTTTTGTTTTATGCCTTGTTAAAATCATGGCATGAAAGTGTACACCAATAACACCCTAGCTGAAGTTGATGTCATTGACCCGCAATTATTGGAACAATGCGTCCAAAATTTTGATGTTCGGATGCTGGCCTGTACTCGAAGCCGTGGTGTTTATATGAACGATATTATTTTTCATACATTTTGGCATAGACCCACCTTTCATAATAAACAAAAGACTTTTGAGTTTCCATCACAAAAAGTGTGTTTTTTTTATGAATAAAAAGAGCACCAACAGTTGGCCCAGTTGGGCCTTTCTGGCCTAAGTGTGTCCTATTAGAGAGAGGACAGCCACAATAACATAACCTCACATGGCCCAACCTATATATATGCATTTATCAGAAACTGATTAACAAATATCAAGCGATAAAATCATCAATGGCTTTAAATATAATTCCATCAGATAAATTCGAAATTTTACTTTCCACACTCAATTGTATTCAATTGTATATTTACCAATATTAATAGATATAAGTTGATAGTATTCATATATAAATCTTATACACCATAATTCGAAAGTTCCAAAAATCATTTATACAAAACTGGAGTGGAGTTTACATTACATGCTAGTAATTTATTCGCATCTATAAAGTTGATCAGATAATGCAACGTTATATAATAAATTACAAATAAAATTGTCATGCAATAAACAAGTGAAAGTACAATACATTAAATAACTCCTTACCCTGTCTGTATCCGTTAAGGTAAATGCACAATTTTCATAAGTAAATGAGCGAAAAAAAAGTAATACGCATAGAAATTACGAATATGTTTATACAACAGGAGTATTTTGAAAGTATTCTGTTGCATTAGCTTAATGAAATTTTACTTTCATAAGCTTTTAAATACATCATAAAGAGAAGAAAAAGAAAATTACCTCAAGAATGATGATCGAAATAAAAAAACTACTTTTGCTGCACACTATCTTATCAAGAACACACTAAAATCTAGTATATGTACCTACATATTACGAAACACATTACATTTGTTTGGTCAGTGAATGTTACTACTTACTGACCAAATAAAAATATATCAAAAGCAAAAGAACCGAAAAGAATGTAGACGCATTTAGAAAACAAGCAAACGTATAATAATAATAAGTTGTAATTTCATGTGTTTCTTTAATCTATATATATTTTTTCTTATTTCTTTACACCTTCTCCTCTTTCTTCCTTTTTTGCTCTCGTTAGTTCTATTCATTTGTTGGTTTATTATCAAAGTCATTTAAGCGTAATTAATATCTTGTATACTGTGCTATTGAGTCTTTCTTACACAAACATAAAACACATAGAGTAACTTAATGAATATAGAATTTAGTACTAGATAATGATGACAATTTAAGTTGATGATGATTATGCACATATGAAATTCAATTTCATACCCTTTTTTTTTTCAAATGCGCATAAAGTGCTTCGAAGGCTTATCAGACAAACGAAGTGTGAACAGTTTGAAAATTATCAATGAAAATGTATTTGTAATATTTAATAGTACCGAGAGATTTGTAAAAAGACTTGTATAAAATTGAAATATTTAATATACAATACAATCGTGTACAACATACTAAAAATATATGGAGAAACTTCAATTATTGTTGTACACCTAAAATTTTTAATATTAATAGAAGGGAGGGAAGAAATTTGATTTGAATTCTTTCAGGAACGATATACAGGCAAATTATTACCCTCGCAATAAATTCAAATATTTTGGCCACAATTGGGAGGAAAAATGATATAAAACAAACAGTTTATCGTCCTTATACACACATTGCCATTCCATAACCACATCTAATGGTTATTTAATAGAAACATTGTTTAATAAATAAATAAAATAATTAAATAAATATTAAAACTCAGAAATGAATTATATTTAAACAGACTAACAGAGTCGTGATCAGAAAACATATATTCCAAACCATATCATTGTATGGGACATAGGTGTGGTTTTCGTTCGATTATGTCCATTCTCAAAAGCATCTATTTTTCGGTAGAAATAACCGTAAATATCCAGTTTTATCTCGCTGGCAGTGTATTTATCTCCAGAATATCTAAAACGTGAATTCGAAAACGTACTTTTATCAGAGAGCTAGGTGAAGGTTTCATATGATTAAGTTCATACCCATATATTTATACATTTGTTAGTAGGAATAATGTAACCTACGAAGTTTCAACTTGATAGCTTGATTTTGAAGTGCACAAATTCTAAAAACATATATTTAAAACGGCACTTTTGTATGGAAGGTAGACATAATATTCATTAAATTATCATTATTATTAGCCCATTATCGAAATAGTCAACTATTTGGTTAAAAAATTCGTGTGTGCCTAGTTTCAATTTATATTATGATAGTATTTGTTTGAAATTATATTTTTCTACTGGAAGTAGGCATGGATTTCATACCAGCACACCTATTCTCAAATTCTGGCTTAAATTGTATAATTTTGTTGTCAGTGCTCAATTCATATTAGAGTCTAGTAAGTATAAAAATATTCAAACAAAGTATATTCATATAAAAAAAAAAATAGATATATATGTTGCACTTAAAGCCCCGAAGGGCTCATTGGCCGAGCTTCTCTTCAATTACTGTTGTGCGTGTTAAATTTTAGACTGTATTAGAAGGGACCTACTTATTTTAGCCGGTTCCGAACGGCAGAACCCTTGTGACATCACTTTTTCTGAGCTTTGTCACAGAGTTCTTTTAGAAGCTTTTCATGGCAAGTTGTTACTGTCGGAAGAATTGCCAATTGCTTGCCGACAGGAGGGTACCGTTCGAAAGAAAAATCTTTACGATATTAAATTTATTATGCATGAGCCGGGGATTGAACCACGATCTACAGATCAGAAGGCCAACACACTAACCACTGAGCCACGGCACCGACCTCTTATAAACCTCTTAAACTATTTTTTATTCAGAGCTGAGTTAAGAAGGTTTCTCAGAAGTTGATTCATAGCCGACTCTTATTGTAGCATTAATTGATATTTCATATCTAAAAAGTACATATATATTGTTGATATTGGAACAGAATAGTCACTTGAGTCAATGTTCAAATTCAACACTTTCTGCACGGTGACCTAAGCTAAAAGAAGGCAGTACTTTGCATACACCTGGATTTAATGTTATATCAATGTTTTAGGCATCTCAAGTGATACTATAGAAAATGGCAGAAAGGTGTTAAGGCATATATCATTGATAAATAAATCTGGGAGCTACACATGTACTAAATACCTCAGATACCTCAAATACCTCAGATTATAGCAAATGTTAGATCGGCATATGCTAGTTGAAAACTGCATATTTTTTTATTAGCAATAAAGAAACCCATTCTTCTAAGGCACACTGCTCTTTCATACAGCTCAAAAAATCTATTCAGTATAATTTTATAAAAGTCTGAAAACATCTATATTCAGTACTTTGATTGCTTACTCCGTTTTGTTTTACCATGGCTACGCTGTTTAAGATATGCAAACATTTTGAGCCTGTGCAATTATAAACTCCATCATGTTGTTCGTTGTCATCTAGTGCTGCGATAAAAAACTTAATGAATTCCATTTGCATGCCGCTGCTATTATATAAAAATCTGGTTTATATAAAGAAAATTTCAATCGACATATGCGTACCAAATGGCCTTTCAAAATAAATTTTAAATAAAAATTGACCATGAAATAAAAAAGAAACAAAAATATGTTTCCATTTAAATTTGAAACACTTGAAAAAATACACTTTTTCGTTCATCCAAATATTTTTAATTAATTATTCAACAGAACTGTGTGAAAATTGAACGTTTTTTTTTTTTGTCTATAAATAAATACCAGTTCAATTGTCGACAACATGTCTGTCATATATTTGCAAATAGTTATATCTCAAAATTTCTCTAGATAAAAAAAAAAATACAGAATGAAGGAACACATTGCATCAACATCATCCCTAACCTTCAATAAATCCGTTTATATGTATAGTATATAATATTAAAATAAAGAAAAAACCGACATTACAATACATGAAAAAAAAAACAAGAACTCAAGCATTTAAGTGGGTTGAAAGTAGTTGTAGTTGAGTAAATGTTGGTAATATTCTCACTTGAATTGTCTGTACTTTTATTTATTTACACAGTTTCACCCTTCGTTTGTAAAGTTAAAATATATGAGTACTTAGTTGTTGAACCTAACAAACAAACAAAAAAAAAAAAAATAATAATAATAATAAAAACGTAAACTTGTAGAGGCTATAGCTATGCGCATATCAGCCAGTAGTTGAAGGTCAGTAGTTGGCCATACACTACTCTTATGGTAAAACTGTAGTAATGCTTATAAATAATTTAACTGCACTTTTTTCTCTCTGGCAATTTGTCTGCTAATAGGTCATGGTTGTAGTGTAGCTGATGTTGTTGTTTGATTGCAGTTTTTTCTTTTTTTTTCTTTTTGTTTTTTCTTAATGTACATTTCAGTAGAGGATTTGGTCGAGTGGTGAGCTGATTTATTGACATACTCATTGAGTATGAGTAGAGTATTTAAGAGACTATTAAATGGTGTTCAATAATTTGGTTGATTTAAGGTTTTGCATAAAGAACATTAATTACGTTTACAGATATAAATATTAGAATGCCAATAAAAGTATGAGAAAGTGTGAAAAAGGTAAATGAGTTAATTAAAAATCTTAAGTTTTTATATGAATGCATCTAATTTTAATATTAAAATACACAATACTAAATTTACCGCATAAAAAGGAACTTCTGTGGAACTTATGTGGAGAGTTAGTTAGAAAATTAGACAAATACATTGTTTTTATTGAATGTTATTGTTCTATTCCGATCGATCATCGGATTGTTTCAATGGAGTGTATCCTCTAATTCTATTGTACACTTCCTCAGTACAATAAAACTAATTCACTGAACAATATTTCTTCTATCATTTTTTCCCACAACTTTAGTACAAATAGATGTGTTATTCGCTATAATGTTTCATGTGCTTAACTATGACGAATCCCTTCGCTGGTTTAACTGCTACTAGCTACTTTATCGGATTAGTTGAACTCTTCCACACTTCAACTCTACTGCCATTTTTCGATTGTACTACTGGTCGGTATCACTTCCAGTCTTCGACTCTGTGGCTGGTATGTATCATTTCATATCAGACTTTGCTACGGTGCGTTGTCGGTGTTTCTTTCACTCTTCGACTCTGTGACTGGTCGGTAACACTTCCACTCTTTAAAGCCGACTTTATTTTAAAGACGCAACTATATGCTACTATATACTAATTGCATGAGCAGATTAATTTTGTGCAAAATCAATTAAAAGTTTTAAAATTATTCCATCAAAAAATCTTTAATTGAAAGACAACATCAAGAATTTAATTATTTAAAATTACAAAGTTTTCCAATAAATTCGTTTAAACGTTCTGTAAACTTATGAATAGAGGCATTAATATGTTTTTTTACAGTGACTAACTAATATTAATAATGAAAATGATGATGATGATGATAATGATTATTATTATTATTATTCAAATCATCATCATCATCATAGTTATGGTCCATTACGACTTTAACATTACAGCGCGTCTAATATGTTTGTACATCTTTAACCAACTATCTATTCAAATGAGACGCAAAGTCTGTCTGCCAATACATATTTATAACCTTTCAACATATTACAACATTTTAATATTGAACAAATGACGTTGACCCAATTTCATTGTTTCATCATTTTCGATATCATTCCCTATTATAGTGTATTAACTATGTAGATTAGTAATTTATTTTCTCTACTGGAAATTGTTTCAAATATTTTGATTCTATTCATTTTCATATAACTACATTCATATATTTACTTTCACTTTTTATATATGTATGCATGTATGTAGTTACTGGTAATATTATATCACATTGTCGATGACATCGTCATCAACGCCTTAATATTTTTTGTTTGCATTAGGAGGGGCATAGTACCTAATGTGTAAGTTAAAGTATGTGGAGGGGGGAAAATGTGTAACCTATAAAATTTCATGGTCATTAGAATTAATAGTTTTGTTTTTCGTCGTCGTCGTCGTCGTCGTCGTTGTCATCGTCGTCATCTTCGTCATCGTCATCATCATTATTGTCGTTTTGGATAATCTTTATCTTTATTACTATAATTCTGTTGTTCTTTTACTTTTGTTTTGTTTTACTATGTACGTTCATAGTTTCTTTTTTCTATTACAATATATATTATTATGTATACTTGCTAGCTACAATGTAATATACATTTTTTCTTATTATGCGTTTTTATGTTAATTCAAATAGAATTCAAAACTACCTACTATTTATCCAAAAGACGATACAATTTTAAAATTTCCAAATGAAATAATAAAGGCATTGAATTTTATAGGACCAAGTGAAGGAAAGGTAGTGGACTGAGGACTAAATGTAACTTATTCAACACAAATAATAATAGTAATAATTTATTATAAACAAGGTTTTTTTCAATTACTGAGTACTATATAAATCCTTAATGCTAAACCACAAAGTAGCGAATTTTCTACAGAACAGGTACTGCTATAATAATACTAACTATTTTCTTGGCAGACACATCATATTGAACATTTTTTCGAACGACTTCATTTAACTTAATTTTGGATTTGAAAATGATGATTCTATGTGACTTGGAATCATGAAATGAGTTGTGATTGATTTAATCAATTTTTATTAAGAAATTTATTATGGATCAATAGATATTATAGCACAATTTTACGCATTAATGTCGAACAATTTCATTTAACCTATTAAAAAATTGACATTATTGTGGATCATTTTCGAAATTATGTCGAAAATCGGTTAAATTGATTCAATTGTCATAATTTAGGCGGTCTTATACGAATTTGAAAATATGCGTTTGGAGATCGATATTTTTTATAGCAAATATACTCTTGAGTTTTATTGTAATTATTTGTGCAATAATGTCGAAATTTAAATTTTTCAAATTGAAAATTAAAACTTAACTCATGTCATAACTTAAACAGCCTTATATGAATATTATATTTTTTTATTGCAAACTTGTAAAATTTTTGCAAAAATTAAAATTTTCATATATTCATATTTTCATTATTAATTCATTTGGCATTCTTGAGCAGAGCATTAAGGTCTATAAAATTCTCCTGAAAATTTGTATTAGCATGAGTGACGCATATTTCTGATACAATGATATTCCTATAGAAATCTCTACAACTTTATATATGTATAGTTAGGGTTACCTATCGTTCTCTAGCAGCCTTGAAATTTGAATATGCTTTCTACAATATATCTGCTTAGCATTTGTAATTGACGTTGCTATTACGTTCTTAATGCCTTTTTTCGATTTATTTTGATTTTTTTGTTATTTTGTTTTAGTGTTTTGACATGATTGCATAAATGATTAGTTTGAAATTACATTCTACATAATTGTTATTTTGTTACATATACTTTTTTACTTCTAAGTAGGTACCATTCAGCATTTAGTACAGTTCATTAGTTTATCATTAACCTTCAGGCAATACAATTTGTTAATAGGTTAGTAAATACCATACTTTTTATCAAAGGCGTAAACGATTACAAACGGCCACAGTATGATGTCGTTATTTATGGATTTTTGTGACACAAATATTTCCAAATGTTGACGTGCTCAATCCTGTTTATGCACTTAATGTTTCTCCTCGTATTTTATCCTTTTAGTTGAGGGCGAAATAAAACGAGTCGTTAATTACTGTTTTAAATACAAAATTATATACTAGACCTGTTGGCACTTCTATGAAGCTTTACATAATAGCAAAAAAAAAAAAAAAAAACATGAGAAAATGTCAATTTTTTCTTTCTATGCTCTAAATTGTTACATTACTGTCAAAGTGAATTTATGAGTTCAGTCACCTTCTTTACATCTTGAATATTTTCTGCATGCCGCACGTGTACTTAACTACGTATAAAATTCGTTTATGCCAAAGTAAATACCTATTTCTTCAATAATTGCTTGGTCATAAAATTTTTCACATAATACATACATGTATGCATGTATAAATTCTTCGTCGAAAATACATAATCATAAGCATAACCATAGCCATTATTGGTATAAGCCATATTATTGGCTATTTGCATCATTTTATTGTTGTTGTTGTTGTTATTTGTTTTTCGTTTGTTGAAATTGAACCTAATACTGTACTTATATTTAGTATACAATGGTATAACTTTTACGTATATAATACAGACATGAAATTATAACAGTAACAAGAATACACATAGAGGATGTTTTTAACGTATGCAAGTGAGAGCAGAGGAGACAAATTTAAGAATTCACTTGAAAATTTTCTAAGTATTTTAAAAGAAATCCAAGATAATGACATTTATTGTTTGAGTACATGAGCTTATGGTTGAATAATTCCATGAATTACAGCAGTTGTGGTAACTCGAAAATTATATCAGTAATCTTTAGAATACAAATGGTTATAGATGTATATCAAATAAATTTAAAAGATTTAAAGTATTGTCATTTATTTAAAGGTTAGTGTGTCTTTATTTGTTTTTTTTTTTAATTATGAGGAAAAAAGATTAGATGGTATCTTATTGCTTTTGAAATGAAATACACTTGAAATTTTAAAAATTGTCGGATAATTGATCCATAAGGCTAGCAACTTCACAAAACGAATCAAATCATAAATGTGCAAAATTGAACGAAAACCAGCCTGCCTTCCAAAATACGTACGTTGTTGAAAGCCATTATTTACTTCCATACAAAAGTATATATGTTTTCAAACTAAATGCTCCCAAATTTAAAGCTATCAAACTGAAACTAGGTGCATACAGTATATTTGAATAGAAAATTGGTGTAATCGTAACTAAAATCTACCTATACATCCCATATAAAAGCACCAGTTGTACAAAAACACTTTTTTTCATAGAAAGCCAAAAATTAATTTATTCAAAGTATTTGCCCTCACTAGCTATACATTTTTCCCATCTCTCGGGTAATTTGTGTATACCATGCAAAAAGAATTCCTCATTTTTCCAGGCAAACCACTCGTCAAGCCATTTTCCGACGTCTTCATACGAATCGAAGTGCTGTTCGGCAAGCGCGTGACCCATCGACGAAAACAAGTCAACAGGTACAGGTCTGGTGAATAAGCGGTATGAGGTAGCACCTCCCAATTGAGTGTGTTTATGTGGTTTTGGACCAGTTTTGACTTGTTCGATGGGGCGTTGTCGTGGAGAAAAATCAGCTTCTCATGACTTTGTTCATAACCAGGTCTTTTTTCACCCAAAGCACATCGCAATTTCACTAGTTGTTGGTGGTAGCGGTGAGCATTGACAGTTTCACCAGGTTTCAACAGCTCGTAGTAGATGACACCCTGCTGATCCCACCATACGCACAGCATCGTCTTGCGTCCAAAGCGATTTGGTCTTGGCGAAGAAGTTGCTGGTTGGTCGGGATCGACCCAACGATTTTTTCGTTTAGGATTTTCAAAGTATATCTACTTTTCATCACAAGTCACCACAAGATGCAGGACCGACATTCTTTTTTGTCCAGCAAGCAAGATTTCGCATGTGTTTTGACGTCGCTCCATCTGCCTATCATTCAATTCATGGGGTACCCATTTTCCAAATTTTTTGAACCTTCCCCATGGCTCGTAAGCATATGGAAGTGGCTTATTAAGTAACACCTAACTGCTCGGCAAGCATTTGTTGCGATTGGATGTCGTCGTCATACAAAAGTGCCTGCAAATCATGGTCCTCAACTTTTCTGGGTCTATTTTCACGCTTCTTGTCACTCAAGTCAAAATAGCCTTCTTTGAACCGACGAAACCAGTCTCTGCAAGTGGTTTCTGATAGCACTCTGTCTCCACAAGCATTCGATGCGACTTAGCAGCAGATTTCTTCAAATTAAAGCAAAAAAGTAGGGCTTCCCGCATATGCTCTTTTTCTGGCACGAAACTAGACATGATTATACGAGGAAAAATGTATGTTCTTGTATGAAATCACTGATGATGTTTACTAATTAATGTAAACAGGTGTCGAACTCATAAAAAAAAGGATGCACAGTCGATAATAGCTCAATATGCTCACTAACGCCATCTACGAGCAAAGGGTGGATTTAAGCTTGTATACCTGGCATATTGTTGAATATATATGTTCACATTTTGCTCACGAAAATATATATTTATCAAATTGAAAGTCATCACATACGATTCTATTTACAAATTAACAGACCTAATTGAATATGGCCAAAATCATATGAAAACATCATCTACCTTCCATACAAATTGATGCTTCCGTATATATGTATGTATGTGAACTTTTCACACGAAAATATAGAGTTCTCAAACCTAAACTTCGTAAATGCATTAGTATTTTCAAATGGATAAACAATTTTAAAAATGGTTCAAATCGGATGAAAACTTCGCCTATCTCTCATACAAAAAATATCCTCAACTGTAATGTACGCACAAAAATATAAAGCTATAGCATTGAAGCTCACATATACCATTATTTTAATCAATGGGCGAGTGTATTTGAAAATAAGCACTTCTGGATGAATATTACTCGTATTTCCAATAAAAAGTTGTTATTTCCGAAAGCCTGACAACCTAGTTGTCATTATTTAATATACCGAAACTTCGGAATTGCTAAAGTTAGGCTTACAAAAATGTTTTTATAATATTTTCATATCTTGAAGAGATATGAAAAGTTTCATATTGGATTTATTTTAGTTTTCTTAAAGCTTTTTTCTTTTTATTTTATGGGCACATTTTTTCTTTGTTATCTTTTTTTGCGTTAATTTTTTTTCATTGAAATTTCGCTCACATCGGTTTTTTCATCGATTCATAAGAATTTCTAATTTTCTTCATTTTTCGTAATAAAAATAAAAATAAATGTTTGTTTGTGTTTTGACCAAAATAGAAGATATCTTTCCAAAATATATTTATATTATACAATTTCCACATCAAAGCAAAAGCTTTGACTTAATCTTAGCACTTGAATTGAATGTGTAAAATTATGGTGTAGATAACACTTAGTCACTTTCTTAATTGGAATCATTGTAGGTATCAATACTTTCTTTATTGCAATAATACTCGCATTAATATTAAATAATACGTATACGCACCGTATTATATGTAACAAAATATGATTATAATATCTTATCATGTAATTCAATATTTTGTTATACCATGTTATTGTGATAATAATTTTAGTACCATATGAAAAGAAGCGCTTAAAATACTAATACGTAGGTACAGTAGCAATTACAGTGACAATACTTATATGGTGATAACCATCTTTTGTGCCAATAATTGAAGAATTTTCTATTTTTTCATATACGTACATTTCTAAGATATTGTTAATAAAGTTATATCATATTGGTTAATGCACGTAATAATTTTTTCTATAATAAGTGTTTGGTCTATTACTTAAAGTATGTAATTTCAGTTCGGCAATGATTCTAGTGACTCTATACCGAGTGTTTGTATGTACTAAAAATAACGATTATTTCCACAATATACATGGGTCATATATTAAGTATAGCACTCAACATAATAGTAGAGAGAAAACTTTATGACTAATAAGTATTAGAGCCACCCAAAAAACAAAAACAATAACAATTTTCGCGCTTATATCATTATAATAATAGCAAATACAGAAAACGATTCATGATAAAATGAAAATAATAAGTTTTTATGTGATGAAAACATATAAAATTATTATACTTGTATACACAATATACTATATACATTTACGATTACAGGATGTTATATACTACAAACATAAAGAAGACAATAATAGCTAAATATTAGAAAATATATGTACGTAATATCTAAATGTTTATTTTGAATTTTATATTATATTTTATCATCTTCATAAATTACAATAGAATTTTTAACTTGAAAACTTTTTTATTATGTCTTTATTTTATGTAAGCATAAAAACATAAATGCGGTATTCAGTGGTTTGTGCGACCCGCAACTATTCAACGCCTGGTATGGTTAACTTAGAAGACTTTTTTAAAAAATACGAAAATGTATATTTTCAAACTGACTTCGTTTTTTGGGGTTTATTTTACAATTCTCTTGAAAATAATAATTCACAAGAAATTTGCTAGAATGCCCAGTAAAACGAAAAACTTCAATTCGAATAAAGCAAAAAGTCGTTTAGTGCAAAAAAAAAAATTAAAGAACTTTTCACCGACACCGGCAGATAAGTAGAGAAGATAAAAGGTTATCCATTTCGCTGTTTCAAAAGTATAGGGCTAGAATTCGACATCTGTCAAACTGAGTTGTTAAAACAATTTCTTTCTTTTTCAGTTCAAAGTCTGACATTTGCGAAAATGGATCGCTTAACTATCGCACAACGCATTAAAATTGTAAAAACCTACTACAAAAATGGTGATTCTGCCACAGCCACATATCGTGCTTTAAGAGGAGATTATGGTTTACATAATCGTCCAACTACGCAAGCAATTGGCAAAATTGTGAAGAAATATGAAGAGACTGGATCGGTTACAGATATTGTCAGGCCTGTGCATCATCGTTTCGCTCGTACCACCGAAAATATCGCTGCTGTAAGTGAAAGTGTTGCCGAAGACCCGAATATGTCGATTCCTCGTCGTTCTCAGGAATTAGGACTGTCTTACGGCACATTATGGCATATTTTGCATTTGGATCTACACCTACATCCATATAAAATCCAGCTCACACAACAACTGAAGCCAGCTGACCATTCACAACGTCGTAGATCCGTCGAATGGGTGCTTGAACAACAGGCGGTGGACGGCGATTTTTCGAACAAAATTTTCTTCAGCGACGAAGCACATTTCTCACTCGGTGGGTATGTTAACAAACAAAATTGTCGTATTTGGGGTTCTGAGAATCCTCAAGTAATTGAGGAGAGGCCATCTACATCACTACATCCACAAAAAGTCAGTGCTTGGTGCGCTCTTTGGTCCGGAGGTGTGATTGGACCTTACTTCTTCGAAAACGACGATGGAACGACTGTCACCGTCAATTCGGAGCGTTATGGTCATATGATAACCGACTTTTTTTTGCCTGCTATTGAAGAATACGACTTAGAGAATATGTGGTTTCAACAAGACGGTGCCACATGTCACACAACTCGAGCGAATATGGCTTTATTGCAAGAGAAATTTTCTGGCCGCGTAATTTCTCGTCGTGGCGATATCAAGTGGCCACCAAGATCATGCGAATTGACATCGTTTGACTTTTTTTGTGGGGCTACGCGAAAGACCGTGTTTATGCAGATAAACCTTTAACTCTTGAGCACCTAAAAACCAACATTCGTCACGTTATGGCTGAGATACCGCCCAATATGTGTCAAAAAGTGGTCGAAAATTACCTCAAAAGAATCGATGCTTGCAACAATTCGCGTGGTGGTCATTTAAATGATGTAGTACTTCACACATAATGTCAACGTTTAAACTTTATAATAAAAAAGAAATATCATGATAAAAAATATTTTATATGTGTTTTATTTACATTTACTTTTGAAACCGCAAAATGGATAACCCTTTATTTCAGAAAACAAGAACTACTTTTGATAAAAAAAAAAAATTTTTTTAAATCCTTTGACAATAAGAATTCATAGGAATAGAGCTTGTTCACAAAGCTCAGTAAAACTGATGTCAAATTTGCATTTGTTTGGAATATTAAAAGTTTATTTTTCACAAAAATAAATACCACTCGCACTATAAATTGTCATATCAATAAATTCGTGCTTCAATTGAACATTGTGTCCTTTAAAACCATGACCAAAGCATGACCATGAAAAGGTTTTTCTTTGTAAGTACAATTTCATACAATGAGGAGCCCTGTGCATGTAATCTTGATTTTGTAATCTGTTTTTTTAGAACCCATATTTTCAAGTTCACAATTTCATATATGACCTCCATCCATTGAAACTGTTATCCTCAATATTTCAAGTGCAATCGCACTTGGAATAATGAAATATATTTACAAGCAACTGAAAATCGGCAAATAATGCCATAAATGCCCTTCAATCGAACCGAGAACAGTGAACTACTTTTACAAACATCTGAAAATCGACAAATTATACCATAATTGCCATGCAACCTCCCTAGTATTCCTCCAAATATTTTTACGCCTTGTCGTAATTTCTCCACAAAATTTATATTCTTTTAAATTTTATAAAAACATAATTTTTTCAAAGGGTGTCCTATAAGTAGTGAAAACAAGGTGAAATACATATATTTGAACGAAATATTACGCCTGAAAAACTAATGACGGTTAGTAGTAATTCGAGGAGTTCTAGTCTCGATTCTAAGTATTTTAATGATTTCGAACTCAAATTCAGTGAACCTAACTATGTGTAGCATGTTATATTCCGACTTTCTACTTTCTGAATATATTTTCAATAATGTTTGTGTGAATGCTTTCGAATGCTTTGGGTACCATTGGAGATGTCTGCTGACATTAGGTCTGAAGAGTAATATTGGTATTTTTTATAAAAATTCCTGCAAACTAAGAAATTCCTATTGAAGTAAATTTGAAAAATTTTTTATTCCAATCTTAGCTTACATTGTAGCATTACAGCCTGTATTTTCAATACATCTACAATATATATCAAAGACGTATGAGCAACTTTTGCCATGTTACCATGTTGTAGTTTTGTTTTTGCAAATTTTTTTTTTTTTTTGTGTTGTTTTAAAAATGTATATATTATACACATATTTTATTTTATCTAAACGCACACAAAAACAAAAATGAAAATTGAATAAAAAATCATCAAAATGAAAATATTCTAAAAATGCATGTAAATTCTTTAAGTAAAATGGAAAAAATGTAAAAGTAAAAAAAAACAAAAAAAAAACATGAAGAAACAACAAAATTCCATTTGCATTTTCCCATCAACTGGTATACACATCTTTGTAGTAAAGATGTGCGGATAAAATACAAATACGAATGCATGTTTACATACACAGAATAGTACGCGTATACATGCAGTAAGAAGGCAATGTAAGTAGTCAACATTTTAGTTGACGTTGCTGTTTGCTATTGTTGTTATTGCTGTTGTTGTTTTGCGATTTGCATTTAACAATTTCCATTGCGTTTGCTGCTGCTGGTTTTGATATACATAACATATATAACAACAGTCTCTTGTTGCTAACGACGTCGAAGACATACCCGTTCGTACTTGTTCTCATAGCTTTCTCTTTCGTTCTGTTTTTCCTCTCTGTCATAGCATATAATTAGGCATTTTCCCATTACATTATACTAATATATATTATACATATACATAGGTAACTTATAGCTGAAATTGCATTAGAATACGAAAAGAAGAAAATATTATTTCGCAACATTTTGAATGTAAATTTGCTACTTAAGTGCATATGTATATGCGCTTATTGAGATAACAATATTGAAACTGAATTGTATTGTCGGTTTTATTGTTGTTGAAATTACTACTTACTTACTAACTTCGTTGTGAATGTAGTGACGGGTACCTATGCATATGCACATACATGTCACTGTCAACATAACTATAGTATGTATTGCAAACAGCATCAACAGAAACAGCAACAGCAGCTGCACATTGCTTGTGTCATTGTGATATTGTTGTTTTGTCATGTTGTCGCCTTAATGGTGTGATTATTCGAATGCGGCTTTGTATTGTATTATGACTAATTTATGCCCATCAAGTACAATGTTCTACATTCTTAATTTTACATAGTATTTTTTCAATATCTTTTCTTTCTTTCAAATCAATATTTAAATATCATCAATGTATGTTATATTTAATTCACTCACTTTGAGATAAAATTATTATTGATTCTGGTTGGTTCAAATTATATGGAGCAAATTTTTATATTCAGCCTGAAGAGTTGACGGAGAGATGCCGGTGAGCTCTGGCTACGGCGGCTCCGATACCCTGCTGCAGAAGTGGTAATGTGTTATAGTGATGTCGTGACGCGGATCCTGAATATGATGAGGGTTCTGCTGGAACGCATAAGCTCACAAAAAAAATCGCGATTCTAATTGAGTTTAGTTGAGGACTTTATTTATAATATTATGACTACTTTTGAAAAAAAAAAAAAGAAAATTTGAGAAAAACGTTTCATGCGCTATACGCTCTGTGTACATACAAGAATAATAAAAAAGTCAACAACACTTAACGGAACTGCCGTCAACAAAAATTTTTAGTGGCCAACTCTGTTGATGAAAGTAATATAAAGATACATAAAAGCCAGCAGACGTCACGTACGCAGACACAGGCTTAGCGAAGAATATAAATTTAAGCATTTTCCCCACAACAATACAAAACAAATTTCTAGATTTGAGCCCCTTAAATTTTTATATGTTTTTACACTCTTTTTGAGTGGCTCAAAATAGTAAGTCCAGAATAAATATTAGAGGTGATTTGCGAGTTCCATCTATGATCTAAATTTCTAATTTTGAGCTTAAGTTATTCCTTATATGCGAGTCTCTGTGAAAAGGTTTTGTGCTTATTATATTCTCAAAAGTAATCTATGTATATAAGCACAAAAAATTGTTTTCTTTTTATCAGGTAGTGTTATTTTTCACCATTTCAAGAATAATTTTTTTTTTAAAATAGACGGTTTCAAATGTGGAACTCTTTCCCGATTGTTATATGGGGAAGAAATCTTTCAAGCTATTCAAATTTTATGATTATCTTTGAGCCAGTTTGTGATGAAATACTTTAATATACCTTAATGATACCTTAATATACAATAACACTTTGACTGAAAAGCATCAGCTCGTAGAATGACACGCAGGTGGAGCCACTAATAAAAATCCATATGATTTTTAGAAAGTATAAACCGATACAAACGATAACTGTCTATATATTATGACAAAATAGGGTTGAAGCAATTTGGTGTGTTAAATTTTCATTGCTTTCTGGTGGGCAAAAAACACCGTTAAAGCCAAAGTTTGGCCTGATAAGTGTTATTCGGACCCTGATCCATCGAGACAAATGGTAAAGGAGTGGTTTGATAACTTTAAATGCGGCCGTACAAACAGTGATAATACCGAACGCTCTAATCGCCCAAAAGAGTAAGAGCTGGTGACACCGGAAACATTAAAAAGTCCATAAAATCATTTTAATTACTTATGTGGCTATTTTAACCAAAAATCGATTTAGGCATTCATTCCTTACCTAGCTGACACCAGTTAACATCGCTTCAGCAAACTGTAAATTGAAGTTGAAGATGATAGGTGACAACGTAAAGATAAGGAAGGAAGATGTCGGCTTTATAAACATATGTCGGCAAAGCATTTGTCCATGATAGAACGGTTTTCGAAATGGGTGGCTCGTTTGATCACAGTAGACCAACAACAACAACGTGTTGCTGATTCTGAAAGCTTTTTTGATAGTTATTTTGGCGAAATAAAATATATTGGATTTTTTGAGCCGATATGTAAGAACGGATGAAACGTGGGTCCACAACTATTCTCCAGAGTCAAATCGGAAGTTAGCTGAGTAAGGATCATCCGGCGAATCTTGGCTAAATCAGCCAAAAACGCAAAGGTTAGCTTTCAAGGTTAGGGCGTCGGTAATTTATAATATGCATAGAATTTTGTTCATCAACTACCTTGAAAAGGTCAAACCATCAGTAGCGATTGCTATGTGGTCCAATTGGTCCCATATAGAAGAGAAGAAAGTGCTCTTTCACCAATACTATCACCATTTACAAGTCGTTGATTAATATGGCCAAATTGCACGAATTACTCTAGAAACTGCTTCAAATTCAAACACCGCGTTCAGATTGGGTTCCCAGTAACTTTTAGATGTGCACAGACTTTAAAAAAATTCTGGTCGGAAATGGATTTGGTTCGATCGAATTGGTTTTGGAACTATTATATCAGTCTTAAAGGATACTATGTTGAAGCATGAAAACGAATTTTGCCAAAAAGTTGTTTTATTGGTTATCATACAAACTTTTCAGCCAATATGTGATATTTATATATTTGATTTAAGTTTGAGAAGTTTTTGCACTCGCAAATCAATGACAAGAGTATTTGTGCAAGCAATTACTTCAATCAAAGCATATGATTCAATATACAATATTTCCAATTCAATAATCACGTGAAGGATATGCGTTCATTTTGCATTACAACTAGAATTTGATTTTTGTTTTTCTTTTCATTTTTATTCACGAATTTGTGAAAATGCATTTGCGGATTGTGAAGATTACACAAAATTCATATGGGAATTTTCTGGGTTATGGTAGCGACAGTTATGCGCATAAAATTTGAAGGAAAATAAAGACAAAAGGAATGATTTAATAAAAATTTTGCTTGAAAAATTAGTCATAGCGGAGAATTCAATTATCAAGATATTAGCAAATATAAAGCGATTTAGATGTGACATAATATAGAAAAAGAATTTGTTATTTTTCGTGCATTTAAATTTTACAATTGACAATTAAATCCAAATAAAAACAGTAAAATCTTTTCAGAAACAAAATAAAAAATTAGTCTATTCAAAATTGCCTTATTAAATTTATTTTCGCGCTACTGTAGTTTATATACATATCTTATAGAAACGCACATTTGTATGGCTTAACAAAGATATAACAGATGCAGGTATGCATGTACATATATCAGAGTAGTCCTTACCTTCATTGAGAATGTTTGACTTAGCTTGTTAAAGTAAACATCAATATTTTTTTCTTGGCCCACTAAAGAATCTCTGCCAAAATTTTATGCCAAAACATTGAAATTAAAGCATGCCAGTCAAAACTCGAAATTGTCACAACAGTAAAGGGCTGAAGATAATGAAAAAAGTCAAAAATGTATAATTTATCATATAATATCTTAAAGTATGATACATTATTATACAAGCACAAATGAGAGATCAGCTAATCAATTGGCTATATATAGCTGATATACAATAGATAGACCTTTGAACCAGAGAGGGAAAATTAAAATTGAAAACTGTGAAATGTAGAAATATGGAAATCTAAATTAATAGAATTTGATTGGAGAACGTATAATTCGATAATTATTTGAAAAAAAAAAGAAAACCGAAGTCTATAATGTGCAAAATGTGTACGTTCCCATGGCAAATTAGGAGTTATTTTGCGATTTTTAGCTGTTTAAATTATTACATAAGATATGAAGTAAACATACATATTATGAAAAAATATTTTAAAAATATTGAATGGGTGCTAATCGATGGTATTTTTAACCTCTCTGGGGACACCCTATTATCAACAGGAACTGCACCAAGGAAATGTGATAGGTGGCAAATACGTTTAAAAAGAGTTTAGAGGAATAGCAATTAATGGTGAACGGATTTTGAACATCATCCTTTGAAAATATTTTTGATATTTATCAATATCAATTAACGAACTATTTTTGCGGTTGGTTTAATTTGCGCTTGATAAATCTTCTACAGTCTACTCTAGTGCATTTTAATTCTGATATTACAAGAATCCTGTTTACGTACAATATTTAGAAAAAAAATTAAGAAATAAATTAAGAACAACGTATTTAAAATTATTTGGAAGAACATACTTTTTTCATAAGAATGTGAATTATACAAAATTTCATATTAATGCAAAGTTTAAATTCGAGAAAATTCAAAAACATATAGTCTAAGGTCAACTTTAACTAATATACTAATACAGCAATCTGCATTTACTCTAAATTTTCTTGAGTAATTCGTATACGAATTTCAAACTGAAATAATATGAAACTGTGTACTGATGTTGAAGACAGAATGTCGTATTTTAATGTGCTCTCTGTTCTTTCAGCTGGAACGTAAATATTCAAGGACAACGAAATTTAATTTCCATTCCATTGTACATATATTTGAATTTCAAAATCAGTTAAAATATTTCCTTAAAAAGACACATTTTAATTCCTATAAAGCAAAAGATACTACTTATAATGATATTCTTTATTTTGACCTTATTTATATTTTGCTTCTAATTTCAAATGCTATTTATTACACCTATACAAAGAAAAAATGATTTTCAAAATTATTCACATTAACAGCAATTCACGCTATAAGCCCAATTATTTCACTTTCTGAATTATTTTATTTAGTCTTATTGTTATTTCCTTTCTTGTGTGCTTAGGTATGTGTGTTGGTAGTACATGTGTTTCGGAAATCCCTTAATTATGTGTCACAATTCATTTTCACGCTACTTTATTTAATTCTAATGAATCTACGCGTATACCTACTTTCTTCTACAAGGAAATTTATATATGTATATAGTTACGTTCCTATTATATAATTTTAATTTTCCTGCTTTGATTTTTGCACGACTGAATTTACCCAAATAATTTATAAGTATATGAGCTCTATTTATATACAATATCATATAAAATATTCTATTGTATTGTACTGTAGCTATTCTTAGAAAATGATAATCATCATTATCATCATCAGCATTAACAAATTTACACAATGCAAAATATTGTGTATGAATGTAATGTACAAAAAATTAAACAGGATTTTGTTACTGTCATTAATCTTTAGATGGTAAATATACACAATGGTTAAATCATTATCATCATCGTATAGTAAATATTATATGTATACATTGTTAGCTAAATATACTGAAGTACATTTATAATAGCACCTGAGCTACTGAGTAAAAAAGTAAAAATGATATAGAAGAAGCCAATGGAAAAATATTAGTCATTTATTGAGACAATACCATAAGTTATCTAATAATCTCAACAATTAGTTAGACACGTTATTGGTACCCATTTCATAAGAGAATATTTCTTGTAATTTTGTACGTAATAACCGAATTGAGCTTTAAATAAATCATATTATGAAACAGCATATTTTTTTCATCCATGATATACACATTTTCAAAACAAAAATAGAAAAGGAAAAAAGTTTTCGGATGATGCCTCAGCCTATCAAAGTTAAATACTTTTGTAACTAATTTCTAAATAATGCGGCAACTTCTTCTTAACCTTTTGTGAATTAGGCACACATAAAAGACATTGCATTGAATTTATTAAGGAGTTGGGAAATCCAACTATATCAAATACTTATTGATTTAATTTCGAATAGCTATATCTATGTTTGCTATATCTTTTAAACATGTTTCAAATATTTTTCATCAAGTATGCCATCTACTTCCACTTGCAATTATTTTCTTTGTTGAACTATCAGGTATTTTTCCGCGTTTTACATTGAGAAATCAAAGTAAATATCTTAACATAATAATCTGCTCTGCTCTGCTCTGCTTTATACCTTATATAGATAGTTATACACAATGACAAATATCTTGGTAGGATCTAGGTTCATATTGACCTCCATCATGATGCATCTTAGCATACCTTGATGATAATGTTGATTATCATCTTATTGAAAAATTTACTTTTTCAGTTGACGAATTTTATACTTTTCCTTTTTGATTCTCTTACAACGAAAAGAAAAAAAAAACAATCTTATTAAAAGCAAATGTAAGACCATAGTCTCAAGATGATTGAAACGAAGTAGGAAACAAGTATACAGTTCCAATTGATTTGTTCTTTGCTGATTTGTATGCGAACATTATTCATTCACCATTCCACTATTATATGCCTGGCGGTTGCGTCTGTGCTATATTGTCATGCATATGTATGCACCACGTACGCATACATACATACCTACTTCTCATACATTGTCAACGCTCTTTCATTCGTTGTTATTTCAAATATCAGGAAGTATACGCTTGATTACTTTCTTTTTTCATTGAATATAATACATACATATCTATTCCATACATATTGAAATGTAGGGAATACAAAATACATACGTTTCCGGAGTCGTCATCTACGTTATTGTCAACGGCGTTGTCACTGCTGCTTTGGCGGATTAGCGGAAGCGTGTTTCACTTGATTTTGATTTTGAATTATATGAGTGCTTAAGTGTATGTGTGTGTATATATATGTAGTTATATGAGTACCTTATAAATAGTTGCTGTAGTTGGTTGTAACCGTAATTGCCCTAAAGGTGCTGGTATGATACTCGAATTTTACTGTGTGTGTGGTGCATAAGCAAATACGTAAGAATGATGTTTATGATGATCATGATGATTTTGATTATTTGCTGTGGTGGGGTATGAAATAATAGCAGTTGTATTTAGTTACACTTCAATGAATATTTAAGCATGATGCTGTCAGTATTTGATTTGAGTTTTCTTACAATTTTCAATATGAAATTAATATTTGCTAGTCTAGACGTGCATTAGTAATTGATTGATTGAAAGATTATGCATGATTGCGTATTTTCTATGAAAGGTTCTACCCTCAAAATAAACCATTTATTAGATATTGAAACTGCTCCAAGTACAACATTTTACAAAAAGGCGCTTCCTCTCTATTTTTTTTTTCGAATATTTTGAAAATAACCAATGCCAATATTTGGTTTTTTGAAAAAGCCAAGAATAAAACAATTCCAGTAAAGATAGTTTCAACTGTAATACCCTAAATTTTCTACAGTAATATCGTATCAATCACATCCGTTATTATTACTATATGGCCCCTCATGGGATTAAAGTATTATTAGAGTTTACACGAAGCCAACGAAACATGATAATCGATAGCTTGATATGAATAAAATTGATATAATCTTTAGTATGCCAATATCTTCCCGTGCATGTATGTAATTGTTTCTAATGATATGCACTGCAATTGGGTTTGTTAATTAAACTAAAAGGGTACAGCTTCACCTCAGAGATGCATACCGCAGTGGAATATTATCAAATATTTATGCTCAATAGAATGAAGTGTTATTGCTCATATAACAACCTCTCACAATCACAATTTCCATCAACATTAGTTTTGCTTCTTAATGGCATTCCTGTAGAGAATTAGAGAATTGTAGCAATTATATACGAGTTTCATCTGATAATTACATATGTATCTTTATATGTATCTTAGTTTTGAGTCTTAATACGAGTAAATAAATAACCTTACCTTTTCGGAATGAGTTTAACTATGAACTCAGAAAATATGTATGCAAGCACCGTCGAATGAATGTACGGAGGGACTAACAAAAGTTCAGTAAATTGACCATGTTTTATGTGATTTTGAAGAACTATGAAATAGTACTCATTTTGTAGTAATCTAACGATATTTCGCTCTAAATTTCAGAACAATGGAGATGAGAAAACATAAAGTTCCTGACGAAAGGTTGGTGGAAATTCCGCCACCAACGTCAGAAGAAATTCTTCTTGCAATTCTTTATGGATTTAGTGAACTCCAAACAACATATGGAACGAACGCACTTTCTCTTAGTACCATTTGTAAGTGGTATTAACGATTCCAGACTGGACATTTTTCCGTGGAGGAGGCTAAAATCTTCGACCGGCGACATAAATGTGGCTCTGGTTAAGGAACAAATTGACGAAGACCCAAGAATGACACAAGAAATGCTAGCCAGTGAATTGCACGTGAATCCTGTATCGCGAATATTGCGGAACGATTTAAAATATACTAAGAAATCGGCTCGATGGGTCCCACGAATGTTGAATGATAATCAGAAAGAAGCTTGAGTTCGTTTTGCTTAATATTTTCTAAGAAAATTCGACAATGGAAAGTCTAGCAACTTCAGGATAGTCGCAACAGGTGAAGAAGCTTGGTTTCATGAGTATGATCCGGAAACTAAATAGCAGCCAATGGTATGAAGCTCAAAAGGACCAAATCCACCTATTAGAGCAAAGCAACAAAACTGAGCAATGAAAGTAATGATTGCGGTTTACTTCAATAGAGCACAAATTGTAGCTGTTACTCCCCTAAATTCCTATCTGATAATAACTGCAAGATGGTATACTGAAGACTGCTTACCAAAATTGTTCGAATATATGATGGGAAAACAAAACAAAGGGGAACTGCGCCGCTACTTTTTGCACCATGATAATGCACCAGCTCACACTGTTGAAATTACAAGTAACTGTATTGCGTTTTCTGGCATCGAAGAAATTTATCCGTCACCATATTCCCCGGATCTGACGCCTTGTGATTTCTGGTCATTTGCAAACATTAAAAAACCTTGAGGGGAAGTTTTTACAAATCGTGATTATAAGGATTGCTTTGATCAGTGGATCTATAGATTAAAAAAATATTTTGAAATTAATGGTGATTATGTAGAAAAGATAAAAAATACTGAAGATTGAAAATAACAAATTAAAAAAATGTTTTGGTGTTTTTATTCATGCAACTTACCGAACTTTTGTTAGTCCCTCGTACATATATACAGGTCCACAAGTCTCAGTTAAGTATTCTAAACAAAACATCAAATACTGATAAATATATGAGCTATCAATGTAGTACGTTATGCATGTTTCTAATATGATATGCCTAAGCTAATATAAATACATGTAAGGTAAGGAAATTACAATAGAATACAAACATAGTCGAATTTGTTTGGAAGATCTTAATTTATTAATTTCTCTGTTAGGCAAATACAAATATGAGTACCTACTTACAATACCTACTTACAGACATACTATGTATATATCATTGCAATACTCGTACATGCAAATGACGACAAAGCAAAAACAAATAATTAATAATTCCAATATTTGTATGTGTGTGTGCATGTGTAAGCAAAGTCGGAGGCATAAATTATCATAAAATTTATATAAATTTTGCAGCAGATTCAAAGACAAAAACAGGAGACTCGTTGAAAAATATATTTCATATCGTAGAATTTATGGAATTAACAAATTTTCATAATTAAAATGTTAGTCAGTTGGCTGGAGGCCACTTGAGAAAGATATCTTTTAATAATTTTTGAGAAATAATGAGAGTGAGGCGATTATGATGCTTGCGTCATAAATGATGATATAAGTCACAATGGATTATTCCCATGCTGTATAGGCTCATTTTACCCGTTCACTGGCATTTTAAAGATCCACAAATTAATTTCATCAAATCTTCTAGTACCTTTCTTCTAAAGTGATAGCCTTTGTAGACAAATTAATGTGCAAGAGCAAGTGTTAGGTACGAAATTCCGAGGTATTGTATTGTATTGTATGTTATTATCAAGGATTTTGAGGCACTATATTTGAAGCATTGCTCTTCAATTCTATGTTCGGTTTCAGAGTATGTGTCTGAGCCAACCAACATACAATCTACCTACAACACAAATTTTCATTAACAAAGTTTTATTCGTTCAGCATTGCCGATAGCCAATTACAATGAAATAGAATTTCGGTCAAGTATTTTGCCAAACTATTAGTGCCAATAAAGTAAAAATATTTTATTAAGAAATTCCAAGATATTGAGAGATATTAAAAACAGTTTTATATTCCCCATAACTTGATATTCTTTCATAAAGTAGTCCGGTTTTTAGGTGGCAAGAAGCAACAATAATTCTTTAGGTTTAACCTAATCGAAGCCTAAGTACCCTACACCATAACAAGCAGAAGACATAATTTCGAAAAGCAAATGTTTGTATGGGAGGTAGGCATAGTTTTCACGAGCATATACATGGGCGTGGTATTCATTCTTTAACGACCATTTTCGAATATGTAAATTTAATTGTAAATAGAATCATATGTACCAAGTTTGAACAGTATAATTTAATATCTTTATGTGAAAACAATTTTCCCTATTCAGATAGATTTCAGATATGCGAATTATCTCTTAAATTAAGCTTATATACTGAGTTTAAGCGGTATAGCTTAATGTCTACGCAAAGAAAAGTTAAAAACATATTGGAAATGCATAAAGGAACAATAAAATTTTAATTTCAAAAACTATTCATGGAATACAAAGACTATAACTTGAAGGAATCTCCGCATAATTCGAACAATTTTTCATATTTTGTTCCAAAAACTACATCAAAAGCCATTAATAAATATTGTTAATATGTATGGAGAGAGAGAGAGAGACAAACTTTACTACAATATATCTTGCGTTACAAGTTTTTGCTTTCATCTTTTATGCATCTATGGTTATAACTTAAGAATGATATATGTATGTAAGAATATATGTTTAAAGTTTTTATTATTATTTTATTATTATTCTTATTATCATGGTCATACTCTTAGATATCTTAATACAATGGGTATGCGTAATGAATATTTGAGGGGGGGGGGGGAATATATATATTCAGCTTCAGTATTATCTAATTGATGTACCATTTTCTTTCGCACAATTTAAAGTATGTAACATTCTCTTGATACATTTTTAATAGTTAAACTTTTAATTTGTTGATCATTTTCAACACGCCACAATTCATTAGTATGTGTGTGTGTGTGAAATTGGCAGACCGTCGTTCGGTTGGTTGCTTCTTTCTGTTAAATTTTGCAATTTTTAATCGATATTTACTTTATACTAAATCACAAGCAAAAAAAAAAAAAAAATAATAGAAAGAAAATACAAATACTGTTTGGCATTTTCGATTTCTCTTTCCTAACAGAGATTTTCCTAATTTCAATTTTTTCTCTTTCTTATTTCGTACCAGTATAAATAATATGCTTGCGTAAATGTGCCAAAGGAAATAGGATGAGCAGCAATAGAGCAAAAAATTAAAAAAACAAAACAAACAAAACCAAAACTGGGCTATTCTACTTGTATGTATTTTACATGTATTGAGTCTAGTACTAAAGTGGCAAATCGACGCCATACTGACTGCTTTGGTCGTCCCATTTTTCTATGCGCCATAATGAATGACCTTTAATTAATGGTGTATTCGAACCAAAAGTATGTACATGTGTGTGTGTGTGTATATAAAAAAAATTGAACGTTGAAAGTTTAAAACTTTGTGGTTTCAATTGCCAAATAAAATAAATGTGAATTTCTATTTGGTGACAAAAAGCACATTTTAGTTAAAAGAACCAATAAAAAAAAAGTTGAAATAATCTATTTAGTTATAAAATGTTAAACGAAGAATTGTAAAAAATATATTGCGTTTTATTTTTATAAATTTAAATAATAAATGTTTTCTAAAATATTGTTTTACACATAATTGAAATACTTTTATTAAATTACTGAATAAAGTTTTTTGCAATTAAAATAAAATTCTTTAAAAAATCCTTGAATCAAATTTTTTTTCGGTGTATAAAATAATGTTGGGGGTTTTTGACTTTTACTATGTCTGTTTCTGACATATACAAAAGTTAAAATCCACCATCTCCATGAGTAACTATTAGAATTTATTCGTATATAATACGTACGCAATATAAACTTATATTGCATGAGTATGAGTAACAAATTTTTTAATGAAAATAGCAAATAAACTTCCCATTTAAATGAGATAAAAATATACAAAAATAACTAACTATAAAACTAACTATGATAATATCATGGCAAATAAATCTAACCACAAATGAAACCAAAATCAAAATATATTTTTAAGAGAATTGTAAATAGTATATATACATGTTGTATAAAAGTATCTACTTGCATATAAGAATTGGAGTGATGTTCTGGGAGATTAAATTGTAAAAAATAAAAATATTCATAACAACAATCGACTAATATATGAGCTCTGATTATATTGGAAATGGGAGAATGCCTAAGGATTGGACACAATGGCTTCCACTAAATTTAATGTGGGAAATTTTTTTGATCCTTGTACTATGAAATCCAAAAAAAAAATTTATAAATTAAATAAAAAAAATAATTAACTTGTAGATTACATGCATTTGATTTTGGGTAGCAAATTAAGAATCAATGGTCGGATTTTAGATATAACCCTCAGTTTTAAATAGCTAAAGACTTCATGTTCGGATGAAAACTAAGGGTGATGATGGAAATCCAATGACGGATTCCCATTCAGCAATCCATCTTCTATATATCATAGTGTGAATATTCTGATCGGATAGCAAACTTTTTTATTGAGTGGCTATGTAACTGTCACTACCATTTTTTGCGATTCTGTAAAACAAATGCGTAAATCCAATAATGGTGTTGATTGGATTGGCGTATATTAAATGGTGACGGCTTAAGTTTAAAAACACGTACGACATCGACAAATAACCCCATAGCTGGCAAAGAATCGCTTCTAGGGTTATGAGGTTTATATATATATATATATATATATATATATATATATGTATATATATATATATATATATATATATATATATATATATATATATATATATATATATATATATATATATATTAAATTAGCTCCCAACGCTCCCAGGATGCTTCTAATCAAATAAAATGTGTGACCAAATATTTCCAATAATTTTGTTAACATCATCATTTGTTTCATTTTACAGCGTCTTTCAACGAGAGGTGTCTTTTTAAATAAAAAAAACCCAAATCTAAAGTACAATGTGTTTTTTAAGAACCTTTGGATTTGATGTAAAAAAAGCACATAAAATGTATGGAATCTTCATTTGAGTCGATAGAATGATCTATTTAATTCAATATTTAAAGATGATTTCATATAAATGTGGACCGCGGCTGCGTCTCAAATGGTCAATACGCTGATTTCTATTTGATATACTCTCTCCAACATATCGGCCGGTATCTCACGAATAAATTCTTCAATATTGGATTCCCATGCGTTAACCGTTGCGGGCTTGTTGTTATAGACATAAGTCTTAACATAACACCACAAAAAATATTCGAAAGGCGTTAAATTGCACGATCTAAGTGGCCAATTGACCGGCCCAAACGTGAAATAAACTGATCACCGAACTCTCCTCTCAATCTCACATGTCAGCCAAGTCTAGCTCTTCCATTTTGGGCAAAAAAGTTTGTAAGCATCGCACAATTTTCATTGTTCAGGTATCCATTCAACCAGAAATGGCCTTCTTCGCTGAACACAGAAAGTGCACGATGCACTTTTTTAACCGAGCATGAATGTTGATAATGAAATTCAATAATCAACAACGCTTGCGTTCGGTTGTAAGTCGATTCATGATTAAATTATAGACCAAACTAAACATGTTTGACAGTAACATGTTGCACGAAAACAGCTGAGATGCAAAAAAGTGTTTCCAAAAAGAAAGTTGCTAAAAAATCGCCCCATACAAACTCTGAGATTAGTAATGGAATACAATATTCGCCATATATCCACCACAACTCTTCTTGCATATGGCCATTCTTTTGACGAAAAGTTTTATCACATCTTCGCATAATTGCGGCTGTATCTCACGAATAACAACTCCAATATTATTTTTGAGTGCTTCAATATTTCCTGCAGAATTGGCGTAGACTTTATCTTTCTCGGCGGCCGCTCAAAATTTCCATTTCAAAAAATCCCATGTCCAGGAAATTTTTCACGCAATTGAGCCATTGTTTAACTACTTAGCTGTATGGCATGTGGCGCCATTCTTCTGATAATAAACATCGTCCATGTCCATAGCAACATTTTGAGGTAAAAAAAAAAATAAGTTAACATCATTCGGTAACGCAACCCATTCTCTGAAACGGTCGAACCTGCTTTATTTTCAAAACAAAAAAATATGGCCCAATGATACCGCCAAAATCCTCGCCAAAATGTCACTCGTTGTGGATGCAGAGGTTGTTCGACCATTTCTCATGTGCCTCAGATTCGACAGTTTTGCTTATTGTGTGTGGTACAGCCACACTCTCAGCTACAGCTGCGATATTTTCAGTTGACCTAGCCGAATGAGCACGAGTTGAAGTCTTTACATCATTTACTTGCCCGAGACGTTTGATTTTATCGATTAAGCGCTTGATGATGGTCAAAAATAGTACGAACTTTACGAATCGTGTTCGCGGTACTTTCACCGCTTTTGTAGTGAATTTTCACTATTTCAATACACTGTGCAACAGTGTATTGATCCATATCTGAAAATAGTTAGTTCTTCTTTGTCAAATGTCAATGAATGACAGCTGTATGTTAACACCGATAAAAAATAATGGAAGATTTTAAATGACAGTTCTTGCTAAAATACCTTGTGCTTTACAGAGGACATGAATTTAGGTTAGTACACTATACCCTAATGATTTCATAAAGCAAAGAAAGCCAAATTAAAATTGAGATATACTTCAAAATGAAACTGGATTGAAACGAGTCCAAATAAATTACAATAAAAGTATAATAAATATAAAGCTATTTCGTCAAAAATCTTAAAAGAATTTCCAATTACTTACTTTAAGCGGGAGTTCACAATTATAATATGCAAAAGATCCAGAAGTGAAAAATAACCTAAGTTAATATAAATTAAAATAAAAAATCATATTTTGTCAAGTCTATCATCGAACTACTACTGAAGTCACCATTAATTAAGTTGTACAGAGTCGATGTCGTGATTTACTTAATCGCAACGGATCTAGTTAGAGACTGCGAAAAGTTTACACATTAGGAAGTCTCTTAAACGATATTGGTAGTATTAATATATTATCATTTAATGCTCGGACTTTCTATTTTACTCTGCTATTTCTTTGGCACTTCTAACGTTCGAACATATATGTGATATGAGATACAGTTTAATTGGACTATTTCGAACATCAGCCAGTATAACAAAAAGCGAAGAGGTAATAGTATTTTTAATTACCGTATATATAGACAAAGTGTATGTAAGTATGAATATTGGAGCATGCGTGTTAGTATTTTTATTTCGCAAATAGTTACTGTGATACATATGTATATAATATATCCATCCATTGCCAATGCTCTCACTACGTAGCTCTGTCTTTCCCTTTGATAAGCCACATGCAAGTGTATGAAATGTTCTTTTAAGCTATTTAAAATGGCTCCAAAGTCAAAATAAAGTTCATAAAAGTAGCTAATAAGCACAGAAAGTGAACAAACAAATTAAAATATGTATAAAATGAAACTGAAAACACAAAAATGCCAAATGAAAAATATAAAAAGTATCTACATATACTCGTAGTACAAAAAACACACAAGCTCACACAAAGTGAAGCAAAACATTAAAAAACTTTAACTACTCTCGCTGACCAAATCGCCAACCCCGACTAACCATAAGGCCAACAAAATAAAAAAATATATAAATACTTATGTGTAGTATGTATATAAAAATTATATAAAAATGTGCTGAAACTACATAAGTATAATTATAATATACCTACATACTAATATGAAAACCGGAAGTAAGAGAAGAGGAAAATGCATAGTGGTTTTTATAGGTAATTAACTGCTAATTACTTTATATAATTTTAATTATTTCGTTGATATACGTACATATGTATTCGTTCATGCGTTTTGTAATTTACCATAAAATTTAATTGCATTATAATTTTACTCCAGCGTATTGAAATTTATTGAAATGTATGAAGTACACATATGAAAGTATATAGTTACGATATGTCCACGTATAGAAGGCGTATGTATGCATGTAATTCTACACATGAGAAAATGTGTAGTCTATTACAGAGTAGAGCACATATCAAAGGGTAATTAAAATAAAATTAAAAATATTGTGTCTTGAAGCTGGTCAATTAGTAATCATTGATGACTGATTTCCAAACGAAACTTACCCCACATACAAACTCACCAGGGCTGCAAACTGGATTTGAACTAAATTAAATCATTTCGTTGAATGAACCCAAAAGCCATTTAATTTAAATCACCATCTAATAAATTAAAAAATCACCAATATTGGTCATATACTAAGCTTTAATTATGTGCAAATATTTTACAAGAAAATACGGCAATAAAATCAAAAATCGATCTTCGAATTAGATAACTTTGCCAGCATTACAGAAATTAGTAATAGAATATTATAAACTAACATATCCATATAGTAGAATACATTCAGTATTTTTTTAGAACTTGTATCTATTTAACTAAATGTCATTTACTTGATCTTTCTTAATAACAAGTTTGGCAAATGACAATATATGTACATAATCTCTCCTTTCCCCTCCCATCTCATATTTAGAGTATTTGTAAGGATTACTAATAATTTGGCCAGAGTACCTAAAATAAAGGAAATAGGTAAAAATATTAGTATTTTTTTATATTAAATATAACTATATACAAGAACAACTACAACAGCAACTCAATTAGGATACCATGGTTTATAGAAACAGCATCATTATCATCACCATCACCATCACAATTACGAGCAAAATCTTATTAAATACTAAAGAGAAAATCTAGCGATGAAAATATGATGTTGATGGTGATAAGAGTGGTGATGATGATGATGGCGATGATGATTGTGATGATGTGGAAGAATAGGTACGAAGATACTTTAAGTAAGCCAATACAACGATGGTGAAATTACGCAGCAGACAACAATACTCGTATGCATTGAAATATGTATAATAAACGTAAATACGTGTAAAACCAAATGGTTTTCAATTTTAATGAAAATATTTTTCTCATTTCCCTCAATTTTTTCAGAGTTCGGTAGACAACGAGTGCGTTAAATGTAATTACATCGACATTACATAATCCTTTAACTTACGCACCTGAATGGGGTTGGGTTGTCAAGTACGCACGTATGAGTATACAAGTACATGCTCAAATAAAAATCACACATACATATACTTGTACATTTTGTCCCTATGTGTATGGATTATATGTATTTCATATTAAAAGACCCAACGTAGTTGTTATCATGTATCTATCATTGATCATACATCTTTTCTGCTGATGACTTTCCATGTTTTGATTTCAGGAAATGTCCCAAAAATGTTGTACATCATATTTTCATAATGTATTTTTTTCAATTCTCTCAAAATACGTTGACATTGTTTTTTATGAAGACATGCAAATATCATGATAATCAGATCAAACAATATTAGATCATTTTGGCACTATTTTCGATATGGTCATACACGTAAAATTTCCAACTGGTCACATATGTTCATTTTTCTGAGTATTTGCAATGTTTTACATAATCGGCGTAAGTATTAAAATTAACAATTGACCATTATGGAAGTATGTTTTCACACACTTTAGTTCCCATCCCTCTCAACTCGTCTTTTTTTCACTATCTGTTAATCGATTTTAATTTCATTAAATTCTTAATTCGTGTCGGTCCTTAATGCGTCCTTAATGGTATATTTGTGAGTTTTTCGTTTTTTCTTGGGTTGAGCATTGCATATAGTTAATTGCAGTTTAACGTCAACAGTGTTACATGATTCATTCAGAGTAAGAGTATTGTATGAAATTGAGCAAATCTATGGAAACAACGATCAGTTTAATTTAAATTGTTGGAATTTAGTGGCAATTTTATTAGTAGATTTGTTAAAAAAATGAAAATATTATTATGTTTTAGAAGTTTCGGAATGATGCGTTGAACGATAATGTTACCTTCCAAGTAAAATTATAGATTTTTTTAAACAAGACGAAATATTTTGTTGTAGAGTATGTTTAGTTATGAATATAATGTCATCAAATTGGTTATTTTGCTAAACAAACAAGATTTGCAAATTTATCCATTTGTTGATTTTTTTTTTCCAAATTTTGTATGGAGTCTAGGTTGATTTATGTACAGAACATCATCGAAATCTTTGACGACAATTATTTGGCTAAAAAATCAAGATTTACAAAGTTTCAGAATAATCAATTAAAAAATAATAGCACATTCTATATATAAATTTCGATTTTCGATTTTCTAAACAAAGTATGTATTGTTATTTGTGAACGTAATAACTTCAAGTTTTGTGCAGAGTGCTATTTTACTAAAAGCTTATGGATTTGCTGGAAAATTTTGTATTGGGACTATGTTGATTTAGGAATAAATTAATATAAAATTCTTTAAGGAATACCATTTTTCAAAGAAATTCATTTTTTCGAAGTTTCAGCATGATGCACTGAACATACGAGGGCGGATTGATAATGAAGCTACCTAAGTAGGAAAAAAACATTTTTTTTTTTCAAAAACCATTTATTTCTCAACATAGTCTCCTTTTACTTCGACACACTTAGTAAGACGATATTCCAACTTTTTTATACCATCTGAATAATACGATTTCGGGAATCCCTCAAAATACGCGTTAGTTTCGGTAATCACTTCTTCGTTTGAGCTGAATATTTTTGCTGCGAGCCATTTTTTCAAGTTTGAAAACAGGAAAAAGTCACTAGGAGCTAAATCTGGACTATAAGGTGGATGATCAACCAATTCGAAGTGTATTTCATGTAATTTTAGCATCGTATCTAATGCTGTGTGAACCGGTGCGTTGTCTTGAAGAAAGAGCACTTTCTTCTTCTTTAAATGTGGTCGTTTTTTTCTTCATTGCATCATTCAATTGATCCAATAATGCACGATAATACTTTCCTGTGATTGTGGATCCTTTTCAAGATAATCGATAAGCAATATTCCGAGTGCATAGTGGCCAGCCGATTTCACTGCCTTCGGAGCACTTCCACCAGTTCCACCCATTGTTTCGATTGATTTTTGTTTTCAGGTGTGTAGTGGTGGACCCACGTTTCATCAGCAGTTATTAATCGACGCCAAAAATCAACAGGATTACGCTTTATCATGTCCAAACACCGCTGTGAAGTGGTCTCTCGAACTCGTTTTTGTTCGACACTGAGCAAACGCGGCACCCATCTTGCCGATAGCTTTTTCATATGCAAATGTTCATGCAAAATGTTGAACACACGTTCACATGCACGCAACTTGACTCGGCAATCATTCATAACGATATCGAAGATTTTCTTGATATTTTCTTCAGTAACCACCTCTTTTGGCCTTCATGTTGATCGTATTGTTGCAGTGCTTGTTCGACCGATGAATTTGGGTAAAATTTAACAGCTGACGTTTGACAGATCGAAATTTAAAAAAAAAAAGCTTTTGTGTTTGTGCGGCTTTTTTCATACTTAGGTAGCTTCTTTATCAATCCGCCCTCGTAATGTTACCTTCCACCAAATTTGATGTTTTACCAAACAAAATGGACGATTTCGTGTACTGACCATTCCCATTTATGAACGTATTGACTAGAAATTTTGTGCAGAGTGTTGCTTTGGTAAAAAATATAAAAAGTGGTTCCTGCCATTGAAACTCATTCACTAATTTCAAAAACATATATGAAAGCGGTACTGTTTTGAAGAAGAATAAAGATTTGCAGTCTCAGAATAATGCATTGAAAAATAATGGTAGTAGAGTAGAGTATTGATTTACGAATCCAAGTATGATACTTGAAAATTTTTTATAAGGTGCTATTTTGATGTACAAAAATATACCATATACAGTACCTGCTCACCGAATTACGACCGAGGGCTCTTTTTGTGTAATCGGTAGTTCATGGCACAGTTTCTTTTAAATTACGAATTTTTTTCTCGAAAAAAGTTCAGAAATGCGTGGAACAGTATTCCCACACCCCTTTAACATAATTAAGATATTCACTGGTTGTTTACTAAGCGAGTTAATGGAACCAATAAGTATGCGAATTAAAATTAAAAAAATTTTTAATCTCCCTTCTTTGACTTTGATTACAATTTTCTCATAAGTAAAAGAGAAAATTAGAAACGTTTGAATGCAAAAACATTCGTGGCACTGATTAATAAGCAGCGTAAAAGACAAAAGAAAATTTCGTTTCGCGTCCGTTATTCTTGTTTTTTTTGGAAAATGGGAAGGCAAAGTGACCTCACAGTAGTGCAAAAAATAAAAGTGATGTCTCTATTGAAAGATTAAAAAATCAAGCTATTGCAAATTGCTCAAATTGTAGGAATATCAAAAACTTCAGTGGTCAAAATCGCAAAAATTACTGAAAATTCTGAAAGTTTGCTCTTACTTTGTACAAACAATCGCAGAAATTGCAGAGGAATTCACAAGACCTCCCTAAAAGATGACCGTCGTATTGTGGCTAAGGCTTTGGAGAATCGTTTCGCATCCCACAATTCAATTTTAAAAAACGTAAACTACTCTGGCATCGATATATCAAAAGCTACTTTACACAGGCGTTTATACGAAAATGAACTGTATTGCAAACGTCCAGCTTCAAAGCCAAAACTGGCTCCCAAAATAAGCGACCGAAGGCTATACTGGGCACAGTTACACAAGACATAAAAGCAAAGAACGGACAGACAAAGTATTAGGCATAAGATATTAGATGTGTACCAATTTAACAGTAATTTTCATGATAAATAAAAGCACATCTCCTTTGTTACACTGGCTTAAATATTTTTGTTTTTATTGGTGCTGAAAGTCAATTTTTTGAAATTTCTCCCTCGGTCGTAGTTCGGTGAGCAGGTACTGTATAATATAGAGTTTTATAAAGACCTATTAAATACATATAATGGTACATATTCAACTCAGGTAAGTTAACATATTCATTCTAGAAAAACTTTAAATGAAGTCAAGAGCTAATCTACATAAAAGGATATTACTTTTGAGTTCCTTGTATCTGATTAAGATAAAAATGACCTATTACCCCGTCTCCCAGTTGAGAAAACCATAACCGTTTTACAATGCTATCCATACATTTATTAAGCTCAAATAGTATTTTGAAGTAAGAGTGACTTTATTTGCGATTTATGACTTTAGAGTCATAAAATACGATAATAAAACCTTAAATTCATATTATAACAATACGATATACTATCAGAACATATAACATACTTCATTATAATTATAGAAAATATATCATTGTTATATTACGACCTTCTTTATTGGAAATTTTCCTCAATAGCTTTCGACAGGCGACCTTTTACCATCATAAGTAGTCTTACGAATTAAATTTCCTATCGTTTTAAAGTCACACACACACACACACATTCATACACACCTGAAATACTATAGCATAGTCATTCACACTTTCTCACAAATATAATACTTAATATATATTAATTGAACTGAAATACTTGAATAAAACAGAAGAAAGCAATAATTTCAAAGCAATTAAAAATGTCGTAATTATCAATTTAATGAGTTTCAAATAACGTTTTATTACTATTCGAATGCGATAGAGCAATACATGTTGAGAATGCTTAACGAAACTATTTACTTATTTAGTACTATCGTACGTATGTATGTATATGTTTGTGCGCGACAATGAAGTAATTAAGTGTTTACAAGAGCGGCAATATGACAGACAAAGTGTACGAAGGGAAATGGATAAGTTATATGCGGTGGTGGTGATGGTGGGATGGTGATGTTAAGCAAACAATGGCTGACTATAATAAAAAATCATATGAAAAAATAGAATGAAAAAAAAATATAATAAAATGAATGGAAAAGAAATTCGAGAAATACTCAATACGTAAATGAGTAATAAAACAGCGATAATAGTCAATAAGTTTCATGTATGGATAATGGGCAACGAGTGAGAATAAATTAATAATAGGAAAATATAGAGATAAGTACTTATGCATATATATACAATTTTGCAGTTCAGATAAAGTTACAAATGTGCCTATTTACATTACCTATTTTTTGGCAAGCAAACTCTGGCTGAAACCATTGGTAAGTGGGATCAAAAAATAATTATTTACTTTACTCTGCTCGCAGCTCCTATATTTTATGTGTGAATTTTAAATAGATTTCAATATACTACATAAAATGATCTTTAAGCTCAATAATCTCCTTTTGGCAATTTTTAGATCGTTTGCTTTAGGTCATACTTCAAGATGACTTCAAGAAAATATTATGTTTTTCTTTAGAATAAAATAAACAATTTTTAAAGTCGATTGTCTTTTATGTATAATGTATAAAATGTATAACATTTTTGAAATTTTAAATTGATTCAAATATTTTTTCAAACATCTTTCATCATATTCTCCTACATAATTTTTACCATAAGTTCCCAGTATTCTGTAAATTATTGTTATGCTGCTATTTATAACTACGCAATCTACACACATGAATATTTGTCTATTTTTGGCCTACTTTTTTTTTGTGTGTGTTTGTGTTTCGGTTTTTGAATTTATGCCAGTGACTAGTAAAATCATAACAACGAAGCCATTAGTCAGGCTGTACTTTATGGCTAAATACTAAATAACTTTAGTGTTATGTTTTGCTGTTTTTTTTTTTTCCTTGCTTTGGTTTTGTTTTCATATGGTTCATTTGGTTTATCTAACCATAAAATGCACTTGTGTTTAGTTTTGTCCATAGATGTGGACGGATACGGTTAACATAATCGTACGTACTCGTACGTACGCAAACTCATCAGCAGGTTGTCCACACTTGTGTATGTGTGGGATAGTCAGTGTCTTGCCGTATTTTAGTTATTAAACATTTTTAGTGGTATTATTTTGCATTTTAAGGTTGTCCTTGTTATTGGTAATATCACTAGTAGCTTTTATTCTATATACGATATCGTACAATATGTTTTCTGGCTATAAAATGGACAACAACATATTTTTATGTGACTTTCTAAATGTGCTGAGCATGTTAATAGAGCTGGAATCTATGAGAATTATATAAGAGGATTATTAGTTAAAGTTTCTTGCTGATGATTTTATTAGTTAATTTTAAGAAATATTTAAACTCACTCGTAATATGAAAATTTTTTTTTAACATGAATATAATTAAATTTTTTTAAAAAGAGTATAATAATTTTTAAAATAAATTTTTAATGAACTGGGATATAAGTATACAATACTTAAAATTTTTATTAAATTTCTACCAATAATATTCAATGTGTTTAAAGAAGCATTATCACATATATTGCATACTTTCAGGGGCAGCTGATGTCGCTACGCAAAAAATCATCGCATAGTGCATTGAGCATTCTCATTGCTGCTCATATTGGGTGTCCAGTAAAATTCTCAATTAGTTGATATGATGACATATATATATATATATATATATATATTAGGGTGACCATAACTTAACAAATTGCATTTCTTTTTAGCTCTTATTTGCTAAATACGTTCGAAATGGTGAAAAACGTAAATAATTTGCTTAAACAAAGCAATAAGAGGTAAAAAAAAATGCCAGGAAGAAAAACAACAAACAATTTTGTAAAATCCAACAAATGGCATCACATTTACGAGTATCTTCTGTATTTCAGCATAATGTAGAAGAGTTTCAAGTATGTATCACAAAGTGAACGCTTAATTGTAACTTTGATATTACTGTGATAAGTCCGCATAGTGTTATTGTTGAAAAGTCGACGTGTACAAGTAGAACAAAAGCCCATGAGTGAACTTGCCACTACCACTGATTATACAACATGTCAAGGGAATCAACCATTAATATTCTATTGGCACATAATATATTGTTATAGGAAAGTAAATACTAACAATTTATATTAAAGCAATTAATATTCAAGGTTAAGGTGAACTACTTTAAATTTTTACTCCCACAAATTCATAAAGAATTAATAAAATTTTCTGCCTCTAACAAAACAACTAAAAATATAAAAATAATATCTTCATTTATTACTATTCAACAATATTCTTAAGTATCTATTATAAAATATGCCCACATACTTATTCGTTTAATGTCGTCTCTATTCATATATTAGTGTATTGTGGGTTGGTAAGAATATAAAATTCTATCATTATATAAATGTAGAGCAAACTTTTTCAGCATTACCCTTGGGATAACAAAAAGAAACTAAACAAAATAGAGGTACCTTGGTTACAATAGCAACAGTAAAGTTAAAATTGCTGAATAATAAAATACATATTCATGATTATCATTGATAGTACAACTTCCACGCACTTCCATGCAGGTTATTAAGAAAAGAATATCATTAATTATTAAATTAATGTCTTATAAAATTCATAATAACATATAAATTAAAACTGATATAAGTGTAGGAGTATTATGAAAGAATGACACATTTGACAATGAGAACTTTTAAAGTAGGCTATGCTTTCAAAATGGTTAATTTATAAATATAAATATAAAACTACAAGCTTTATTAAACAACTTGTGTTTAATGTAAGTTCTACTATAAGCAATATCAATTTTCGGGTGTTTTAGGTTCATTTTGTTGGGAAAACTCATGAGAGATAGAGCTATGAGCTCTGTATGTTCGTGAAAAGTGTTAAATTATAAAAAAAAGTGGGGTCTGCTCAAATAATGCATCTCTCTAGAACCCATTTGGGAGGCGTAGCAGCGAATTTGATCAAAATTGTATATTTTGTATGGCAGTCCCTCTAATGAGTGAAGTGAGAAAGTAAATAAGTTCTGTAGAAATGTTACATAGGAAAAATTGGTGAGGGTCCGAGATACATTTTCACCCTCTAGGAGTTATTCATGAGAAACTGTGTGGAATATTTAACAGATTTTTCCGATTTTTTTACATTGGCCTCACTTTTGCACCTTTTGCGTCACGCCATGCCTACCATATTTTCATTCATGCATATTTTTAGAAATTAGGTACTAATTTAAATAATTGATGTAAATATGTACTTATGTAAAACCGAAAATATTTTCATTTATGAAGAATGAAAAAGATTTTCAAATTTGTTACGTATACGCAATGTTGGTCCTTGCATGTTGGAATTATTAATTGCGATAGTATTTTTGAAAAATATTTAACTCTGAAATTATTAACATAAGTAAAAAACAAATACAAAAATTGGCTAATGTAAACAATTTTCACTAAAAAATTTTAAATAATTAAATGCAAAAAATTAATGGAATATTACCGGGTATATTGCCATTATTTTAGTATTTATCAAATGAAGTAAAATTCTGGTTGACATTGACATTGTGTTCAACTGCCAGTTGAAAAAATGGATATAGAAAAGTGTAATGATGGGTCGTAATGATTGACTTGCTCTATATATATATATATAGAATATATACATGTAGATGTATTCGCATTTAAAGTAGCTGACTAGAAATGTGTGTATATTAAAAAATAAATAATGTCATAAATCACCACCATCTCCACCACCAACAACATAATAAATTATAATATTTCCTTTTCTTTTGCTTTATCGTATTGTGCTTTGTTGCATGTCTAGCATAGTTTTGTGGCAAATCATAACGATCGATTTAATGTGTTAATTAATGACTTTATAGGGTTAAACGTTTTGTGTTTTAGTTATTATTGTTCTGGGTGTTGCTTTTGTTGTTGCTATTATTTTTGTTGAATGGTAGAATATCATAAATAATAAGCTTTGCTTTTTCCTTTTTCTTCTCATTTGGGTTATAGCTTTGTTACCTTTTCTGTGTTTATTAAGGTGTATATAGCAGTATATAAATTTATATGTATTTACACAAATAAACATACTTTGCACCTACTTATATAAAAAAATTGTGCTAAGTTATATATTTCTTCGTATCCAACTCCTACAAGTATTCCATTAAACAATTCTTGTTTGGAGGAGGAAATCAAATAATTCAATTGGAATTCACATGCGTTGGTAGTAGATTTATAATAATTTAAAATTAAAAACACTAATTAATATGACGATAGCAAAGCTGTGCTATAAACTGTGGTAAACATTAGCATTTGATGATGATTTTTATTTTAGATCTAAATCTACGAAATGAGAATAGTCATGTAGGCGTACAAAGCACAATTTATATTATTCTCATTTGATGATTTTAAGAATCTGGAGTAGAAAAATAAAAATAAATCAATGGACACTGTTGGTTGGAAGTTGCTCCAGCAGTATATGCTCTTGCAACACCTAGTGTTAAAAATGATTCGATTGCACTTCTATGCACCATTAACCGATGTTGGGGTAAACTGAGGGCCCTTGGCCATATTTACAGATAAATTGAAGTAAACTTCTTAAATGAACGAATCAACACTATACATTCATAATAAAATTGTTATATACAACCAAGTTCTAAAGCCTGTGTGGACATATAGAGTACAACTATGGGGTTGTGCCAGTCAGAAGCATATTAAACCATCCAAAGATTCCAAAACAAAGTCCTGAGGAGCATCGTTAATGCCCCTTGGTATATCCGTAACACTGATCTTCACCGCGATTCAGAAGTTGATTCAGTTCACACAACAATAACAAAATTCGCCAAAACCCATAAAGAGCGACTAGAAGCATACATTAATTCGGAAGCAAAAAAAACTTGCCAAAACAAACTTGGTCCGAAGACTTAAATGAACGAAGCCACGTGATCGTACCTTGCGATGTCCAAATTTCTGATATACGAAGAGTAGTTGAGAATCTTTTGAAATATATATTATTGAATTAAACTGCTCGTTAGTTGTATGTACTAGTTGAAATTGAAATTGAATTGAAAAAAAAGCCTGCGTCTCAGCCTTAAGGCTGCAAGGTATCTCCAAATACAAAAGTGGAGATTTGACCGGGTGCTTAAAGGTTCTGGAAAGCTTTGCCAATAGCCCCATTTTGTTTAAGGAGGACACACTGGCCTCAAAAATATCATACTTCCGATACTTCGAAAACGTTATAAGCGAAAGAGAAGCATGGAGGAAAGATCCAAAGACCTTCATGCAAGGCTCACAAGTCTGGTACACGGATGGGTCAAAGCTGGAAGTTGGTGGAAGCGTGGCGGCAATTTATGACTCCAAATTTAGATGATCAATCCCAATTGGTTTCTACCCAACAATTTTCCAAGCGGAAGTTCATGCCATTGAAATATGCGTGCGGTAGTGTCTTCGAAGAATGTATTATCAGATACCTTTAAAAGCTCTTCAATCTTTCACAATCACCTCTAAATTAGTAGATGAATATCTCAGCTTAGGAAACCTAAATACTGTAGTATTAAGGTGGATACCTAGACAACTGAGCACTGAAAAGCCCCTGATCGGCCCTGAATCCTTCTGTGGTTTGGCTAAATGCCACGACAAGGAGGTTATCAGGAAATGGGAGGAAAAGAAATTTGCAGAACACTGGCTCAATAGTGCAGTTCCTAATCCCAAATAAAGGGATAACTGAAAAGATACTCACGTTAGGAACAGCTGACCTACATATTCTTTGTGGTTATTTAACAGGCCACTGCAGCCCCAGATACCATTTAAAAAAGTTAGATCTATCTCACACTGATGTCTGCAGATTCTGTAACTTAGACATCCAAAGCTCGGAGCACATTCTCTGTGAATATCAAGCTATTGGCATACTAAGACTAAACCACTTTTATGATAGTGCATTGCCTCCATATAAACTGTGGAATAATGAACCCAACAAAGTGCTTAAATTTATTAAAAACCTGAAAATTTAGGGTTACCCAAAGGCTACACAATATATCAAGTCTGGACGGAGTGCATACGGGTCTGTTAATAATACAACACAATATATGTACTAGTTGCAATTCAAATAACTCATTTTGTTGATTAGTTAATTTATTTGTACAAGTATATTATTTATTTAAAAAAATATCGTTATATAGAAAAAAAATTCAACGAATAACAATGAAATACAGTTTTTTTTTAAATGACCGTGATAATAAATATGGCATGGTGAGCAATCGCTTATTTTTCGTTTATGTATTGTTTTGATTCACAACAGGGATTGCATTAAAGAGAAATCAGTTTGTCTTCAGTTGACTTTTTGTCCATTTTCGATGAGATATCTTTTAAGATATGAAAGATATGATATGAAGGGAACTAGTCTGCAGGAGAAATGCTGCAGATCACAAGAACAAATAAGGTTTGCTGTTATATTTGATACGTCTAGGGACATCTAAGAAAAGTTATTAGATTAAAATTTATAAAAACGTGAATTTTGTAGATGAAGATAGGGACTAGAAATATTTCGTTAAAATTTTGAGGGACAAATTTATTGGAGGTCAGCTCATCGTGCGAGTTTTTGCCGATTTTAAGGTGTTTTTATGTTCTTATTATGTGCCTTTGAAAGGGGTGCAGATAGGGGTAAGCATGATTAATTAAAATGTTGGGAATAAATATTAGTGATAGTCGGTGAAATGTTTGATCCCATTCGGGCCCTGTTTTTTTATAAGCTTATCAATTTTGCAGTGTGTGTGCCGTGGCTCAGTAGTTAGTGTGTTGGCCTTCTGATCTGTAGGTCGTAGTTCAATCCCCGGCTCATGCATAACAAATTTAATATCGAAAAGATTTTTCTTTCGAACGGTACCCACCTGTCGGCAAGCAATTGGCAATTCTTCCGACAGTAACAACTTGCCATGAAAAAGCTTCTAAAAGAACTCTGTGACAAAGCTCAAAAAAAGTGATGTTCTGCCGTTCGGAACCGGCTAAAATAAGTAGGTCCCTTCTAATACTGTCCAAAATTTAACACACACAACAGTAATTAAAGAGAAGCTCGGCCAATGAGCCCTTCGGGGATTTAAGTGCCACATATTTATTTATTTTTTATCAATTTTGCAGGTGAGTCTCCTGAAAGGTTGGAAATAAAGGATAAGTATGTTTGGAAAATATGTTGGTGAAAAGAATTTAAAGAGAACTGGTCATTAATCTTACCACTCTGGGGTTAATTCGTGAGCATCTGTGGGGTTATTTGTTGATATTCCTTCCATTTGACCTCGAGAGGGAATCGTATTTGACTCACATACTGGGTTTTTACGAAAACTTTATCATCTATGAAATGTTTACCTATTTCAGCAGCGTCTACTTGCAAGCAACATCTATATGTCTGGAAGAATACATCTCTAAGCTAGTAATATCTGCGATATACTGTCCCCCAAGATACAGTATTACCGAACAGCAATATAAAGAATTTTTCTCAACTCTTGGTAGCAAATTCTTGGTTGCTGGCGATTTCAACGCAAAACACACTCACTGGGGCTCCCGCTTAATAACTCCAAAAGGCAGAAGACTATGTTCAATCATCACCGATATATTGGCCGACGGACAAGAGGAAGATACCTGATCTCATAGACTTTGGAGTCGCCAAAAGTTTGCAGATGGAATTTATCTCCACAGAGTGTAATTATGATCTATCATCGAAAGTTAAAGCAAGCCTTAAAAAATAAAAACAGCAAAGAGTTAGAAGAGCACATAGCAAAATTAACACCTGGTGAAGTGTCAGACTACTCTTTGTGGAAATCAGCAAAAAACTCAAATCGGCCAAATCTCACTGATTCCCCCATCCGTTTGAGTGACGGTAATTGGGCTAGAAGCAACTGTGAGAAGGGTTTGGCTTTTGCAGACCACCTAAAAAGTGTGTTTACACCCAATCCACCGTCTTCACAGTCCTCATTACCAAAATTTACTTCTCAACCTTGCTCAATAACACTCAAAATTAAAAAAAAGGATATATTCAAAGCAATTTATAAATATTTAAACCCAAAAAATCACCTGGTCCAGATAAAATTACCGGTAAAATGATAGAAGAGCTACCTCCGGCTTCAGTAATTCATCTCATGCACATTTTCAATGCTATCCTTCGTACTAAACACTATCCCAAATGCTGGAAAACTTCAAAAATTCTTATGATAGCAAAACCGGGAAAAGACCCTACAAAAGTTGCATCGTACAGACCTATCAGCCTCCTGCATCTACTTTCTAAAGTATTCGAAAAGCTACTTGTCATGAATATAACTCCATTTATTAATCTCAACCAACTGATTCCTCAACATCAGTTTGGATTTAGAAAACATCACGGCACAATAGAACAAGTCCACCGCATTGTAACTCTGATAAGGAACACTTTTGAAGAAAAAAAGTATTGCTGTCTGTCTTGATATCACTCAAGCTTTCGATAAAGTATGGCACGATGGCCTTATTTACAAACTCAAACTATTACTGCCTGCAAATGTATCCTCATTGCTTAGTAGCTACCTCACGTAAAGACAATTTCTCGTACATCACAAGAATTACACAACAAATCCATTGGATATTCACGCTGGCGTTTCTCAGGGAAGCGTTTTGGGCCCCTCACTGTATCTGTTATATACTTCAAATATGCCCAACAATAACTATACATTCGTATCGACCTTTGCAGATGATACGGCAATATTATGCTCTCGCTCTAACCCCATGGAAGCTACTAAACTCTTGCAGACTCATGTCGATTCTCTCAAAATCTGGCTAGCAAAATGGCGTATAAAAGTCAATGAATCAAAGAGCGTACATGTAACCTTCACGCTAAGGCCAGATACATGTCCCCCACTTAAAATTAATGGCCAATCAGTTCCACAATGTTCCTCAACAAAGTACTTGGGTATTCACCTCCACCGAAGGCTGACCTGGAAAAATTACATAGAGGCAAAGAAAACTCAGATCAAGCTTAAAATGAATTAGTTATGGTGGCTGATACACAAAAGATCAAAGTTGAATCTCGAATACAAAGTGCTATTATATAAAGCAATCCTGAAGCCAATCTAGACTTATGGTATTCAGTTTTGGGGCACCGCATATCCCTTAAATATCGAAAAATTGCAGCGAATACAATCCAAGTGTCTGCGAATTATTGTAAACGCGCCTTGGTATATGAGGAACGTTAACATCCATCGAGATTTAAATGTTCCCACAATTTCTGAGGAAGTAGCAATGTCCTGCATTTTTGAATGTAGCAATGTGCTACATTCAAAAATTACACAATCATCCGAATCCCCTTGCTAGGCAATTGTTGCTGAGCACAGGGCATCGTCGATTAAAAAGAAAAGACACACTGAATATCCTGTGAAATTGCTATACCTCGTGACTCAACAAATTGTGATGGAACGTAGGGAATATCACATAATTTTAGTTAGTTTGTAAGATTTGAATACCTATTGATAGTTACTAAGTATTTTAGAAAGATTCAATAAAAATAGCTTAAAAAAAGAAAAAATAAAAGAATTTATAACTTATAGTCTACTACATTAACTTTATTTAACGTTCAATATTCAACGTATAATACAAATAAATGCTTTTCACAGTAAATCTTATTTAATACCTTTACAATTAAAGTAGAACAACTCTACATATTATCACACATTTCAGTAGTCATATTTTACACTTTATAAAATGTGGCTTTTATAAAGTAGATAATCAAATTTACATTTGTTCATAATACAATATAATAATATGAAACTATGTAAAATACATTAGACTGTAAAAAAATTACAAGCAGTTTTAATTGTATAATACAATTTTAATTGAAAAAGAATATGACGAACTGAATAGAACTAAGTGAGGAATAAATATAAACACTCTATGTATATTCATTTAAAAATATGTATAATAATTTTCCAAATGGATTAGCAGTAAAGAAAGCATAATAAAAATGCTACATACAAGTAGATAATTAGCTTGCCTTTTGTCAACTGACGATAATGATGATGGTCATCATAAAGCTATGACAGTAACTAATACTAATTATAATGTGGATGTTGATGATTTTTTTCGCTTTTCGATTTTACTTTTTATCATATCGCATATTCAAACGTTTAGTGTGCCACGATGCATAGACTATATGCATATTAATTTTATTTTTATACTACTTATCTTAATATAAATACAATATATATAATTCTTTTGTTATTTATATAATTTTTTTTTTTTTTTTTGAGTACAGCACTTCTCAATTTGTAGTTACACTTGTAATGCATAATGGTGTTAATAGATATTGTGTATTGCATTGTTGTACAAAAACGATGAAGCAAACATTTTTGATTGCTTAGATTCGGTTATGAACCTCCCCCACTCGGCTATCGGATCTGCTTATGCAGAACACTCCCCCACTTGATGATACATGCGCACGGTGGACACATATATCCCACTCCATGACTACTGCTGCCGAGGAGGTAATCGGTTACTACCGGCCTCTGAGGAATGAGTGGTATGATCAGGAGTGTCGCGACGCTACCGCAGAGAAAGACGCCGCCTACAGAAAAACCCTGCGTGCAGGCGCAACGCGAGCTGTTAAGGAGCGGTATAGAGAGAAAAGGAGTGCAGAGAGACGTCTTTTCAGGCGCAAGAAGAGGGAGTTGGAAAGACGCGAGTGTGAGGAGATAGAGATGTGTACCGACAAGAATGAGACTCGAAAAATCTTCGAAAAGATCAAGATTTTAAGGCTGAAGAACAACAAAGCTGCAGGTGCTGATGGCCTGCCTGCCGAGTTCTTTAAGACCGGAGGCGATGAGCTGCTCACCCGCATGCACCAGCTCATAAGCAGAATATGGTCGGATGAAAGCATGCCTGATGATTGGAGGCTCAGTGTTCTCTGTCCTGTACATAAAAAAGGAGACCCCACAATTTGCGCCAACTACCGTGGAATAAGTCTCCTGAACATCTCATACAAGGTTTTATCGAGCGTACTGTGTGAAAGGTTGAAGCCTATGCTCAGCTACCTGATTGGACCGTAGCAGTGTGGCTTCAGACCTGGTAAATCCACCATCGACCAGATTTTCACACTGCGCCAAATCCTGGAGAAGACCCAAGAAAAACAGATCGACACACACCACCTATTTGTTGATTATAAAGCCGCTTTCGACAGTCCGGTAAGGGATTACCTCTATGCAACAATGTCTGAGTTCGGTATTCCTGCAAAGCTCATTCGACTTTGTAGAATGACACTGCATAACTCCCGCTGTGCAGTGAAAATTGGGAAGGACCTCTCCACACCGTTTAATACCGAACGGGGTTTCAGACAAGGTGATTCGTTACCGTGCGTCTTCTTCAATCTTATTATGGAGAAAATAATACGAGCTGCTGATCTACGACATAATGGCACTACCTTCAACGGCATGAAGATGCGAGCAGTCACTGCAGCATTCTCAGAGTTAGAAAGAGAGTCGCGTCGAATGGGTCTTACGGTGAACGAGGGCAAGACGAAGTATCTAGTGTCAACAAACAAAGAGTCCCGGCGTCTTGGACAGCACATCACTGTTAACAACTACGCTTTTGAAGTAGTAAGGGACTTTGTCTATCTTGGAACCAGCATTAACAGCAGTAATGACGTCAGCTTTGAGATCATGCGTAGGATAACTATTGCTAACAGGTGTTACTTTAGGCTGAGTAAGCAATTGAGAAGTCGAGCGCTCTCTCGAAGAACGAAAACTATACTCTACAAGTCTCTCATCATGCCTGTCCTAACATATGGCGCTGAATCCTGGACAATTTCCACCTCGGATGAGCGAATACTTGGGGTTTTGGAGAGAAAAGTCCTACGCAAGATCTTTGAACCTATTTGCGTTGGTGGCGAGTACCGAATAAGGTACAACCATGAGCTGTACGAGCTGTATGCCGATATTGACATAGTAAAGCGCATCAAAATCCAGCGGCTGCGCTGACTAGGTCATGTCGAGCGAATGGAAGAACACGCTCCAGCTAAGATGGTATTATATTCGTAACCCGCGGGAGGACGACGCAGAAGAGGAAGACCAATCCTCCGGTGGAAAGACCAAGTACTGGAGAACCTGACGGCGCTTGGAATTTCTAACTGGCACCAGCTAGCGAAGAACAGAGATGGCTGGCGAAGCATGTTATTTTCGGCCTAAATCGATATTCGGTTGTTATGGCCACATAAGTAAGTAAGTAAGTAAGTAAGATTCGGTAATACCGAAATGAGTATACCCTACACTATGGCAGATAGACGGACCTACTTTCGAAAAAATATAGTTCTTTTATATTATGAGTAGACGTGATTTTAAAACATAAAAGATTGCTCTGTGACCAATATAGTCCTTTGTGTCGAGCTGCTGTCCATGTACATTTTCCCTTCAACTGATTTGAATCAACTAAGTACTTTAAGAATTTTTCAATTATTCATAGCCCCTATGGTGTATTGGATAATTAGATCGCCTTACTATAAATAGAATTGCTCCTAATCCTAAATGTCTAGCACGAAATTTATTATATTTTAAATTCCATATATTCGTATTTAAATATTCAATTAGTTTGCTTTTCTCTTTTTATCTTTGTGATGACAACGACGAAAGGCTAATTATTTCCTCAAGCATTAATCATGTAAATTGAAGTATAAATATATGTATATATACAATAAGTACAAATATACAAGTATAATTATATACACTCTTGTTGCTTTTATTATTATATTTCTTTTTTGTCTATTCTAGGTTCTACGTGCTAATTTTAATATAATTTTGTTCATCTTTACTCCCTCTTGCTCTATCCAATTTTCCTATTACACTTTTAACACTATTGTAATATTGTTTCCTCTATTAAAAGATCGCTAGAGTATACAAGGGAAGTAATGGGAAAAAAGAAAATATATCAAAAACGAAAAACCGCAGCGGGAAAAAATGGCAACAAAAACGATACGATAAATTTAATCACATTTTTGTGGGATTTTCACAAAAGCAAACAGAGCAGCAACACTTCTATAGTATATCCGTATCGCATGCATTCCATCGGCGACAAGCTAATGTGTGATACCGACAATACCACTTTACCACACAGTGACAAACTTTTCTAAAAATGACCAATTAAATAGTAGAAAATGAGAATATGAGGTTAATAAAAATAAAAAAAATAAAAATTAAACGAAAAAGTTGTGAATAATTTGCTTATGTTTTTTTTTCTATTCTTTATTTATTCGCTCTAATTAAAACAATGATTAGCTGCGGTAAGAAAAGAATCAGCTGTTGAGGCAACAGTTTATGTGAAACAACAAAATAAGTTTTTTAGTATTTTTCTGCATTACAAAATTTTGGAAGTATTGAAATAGTAGGTCCATTGTACAGCGAAGCTATTTTGATATAAATTTAATGATTTTTTATTGCCACAAGTATTACAAAATACTTGACTGTGTTTTGTTTTAATAAAATAGGAAAATGCTTTAGAGTTCGTATAATAACTGCGAAACGTCATTCAGTAGTACGAGTTTACAAATAATTATAATTAAAAATAACCAAAATTTGATAAACATTATTTTACGGAAGGTTTTCAAGTTATTAGAAAAAACACCTTTTTTAAAAATTGGTTTGATATTTCGATCATGTATCGAACAAAAAACCATCAATCTAATTGTATTAATTTCAAAATAAAAGTTATCGAATAAGCTAACAAATATTGCTAGCAATATTTTCAATCAGCGAAATAGTTATACTACATATGTACATGGTATGACTCACCACCATTTACTTTTGACATTCAACATTTTTTCACCCCGTAAGTGGGCTCACCTATAAGTTTGAATTTTTAAAATAATAATCATATATCATTATTAAGGGGATTTCAATGCCAAAGTTGGTTCACTATACACTGATGGTGTAACTGGAGGATTCGGTCTGGGAGATCGATATGAAAGAGGCGACAGATTAGTACAATTCTGCCAAGACAATGCCATAAAAATTTCAAATACTTGGTTTTGCCTGCCAATAAGAAGGCTGTATACTTGGAAATCGCCTCAGGACAATAAACAAAATACAGTCAGAAATCAAATAGATTTTATAATTATAAACAAACTGATATCTTTTCTGACCACAATCCCTTATTAGCCAACATGAAACTAAAACTTAAAAGTTGCAAAAAGAAACCACATAAACAAATGCTTAACATCAGAATGTTAAAGGAAAACGAAATTGTTCGCAACTCACTCATTTTGGAAATAAATAACCAGCTTAACAACATCCAAACCATTAACCATGCCCCTCTTTCAGTTTGGAACAAGATAACAACAACTGTAACTAAAATTGCACAACAGACCCTAGTTAAAAGAAAAACCGAACCAAAAGAAAAATGGATGACCGAAAAATAATAAAACTAATTGATGATAGGCGAGAGCACAAAAACAAAAGTATTGAAGTTTACAGAGAGTTAAATAAAGAAATTCGTCATAGGGTGCGAATAGCTAAAAATGAATGGATAGACGCTCAATGTAAAGACATTGAAAATCTCCAGAAACTTCACGATGACTTTATTATCCACAAAAAATTAAAGGAGTTGTCTGGCGTTTATCGAAGAAAAATGACGTCTCTTTTGCTCAGCAAAAATAACGAAATCGCATCCCAAATAAGTGAAAAGAAAGAGGTGTGGGAAGAATATGTGCGAGAACTATTTCACGACAATCGAACATTGCATACTGCATCTAACAAAACTAATATTTCCGGTCTACCAATAACAATATGTGAAATTAAACCCGTCATTAAGCTCTCAAAGGAGCAATAAGACCCCTGGACCAGATGATATAAAAATAAATAAATTTGTGGCACTTAAAGCCCCAAAGGGCTCATTGGCCGAGCTTCTCTTCCATTACTGTTGTGCGTCTTAAATTTTGGACAATATTAGAAGGGACCTACTTATTTTAGCCGGTTCCGAACGGCAAAACACTTGTGACATCACTTTTTCTGAGCTTTGTCACAGAGTTCTTTAAGAAGATTTTTCATGGCAAGTTGTTACTGTCGGAAGAATTGCCAATTGCTTGCCGACAGGTGAGTACCGTTCGAAATAAAAATCTTATCGATATTAAATTTCTTATGCATCAGCCGGGAATTGAACGACGACCTACAGATCAGAAGGCGAACACACTAACCATGAGCTACGGCACCCACAGATGATATACCTGCAGAAATTTTAAAACTAATAAATGACGATAACCTTGATCTACTTGTTCGAGCTTTTAACTATATTTACGAAACTGGACAGTTCCCGCAAGATTGGCTAAAATCCATCTTTATCACATTGCCGAAGAAACCTCAGGCCAAAAATGCAAAGAATATCGATTAATCAGCTTAATGAATCATTCACTTAAAATTTTTCTAAAAATCCTACATAACCGCGTATATGCCAAGTGCGAAAATGCAACAGAAGACGCCCACTTCGGTTTTAAAAACGCATTGGGAACACGTGAAGCTCTTCTAGGTGTTAACGTTTTAGTTCAAAACAGCATAGATGTACAAAACGACGTTTTCCTCTGTTTTATAGATTATGAGAAAGCTTTTGATACAGTGCAACACGACAAGATATTTAATATATTATAAGCACTAGACATAGATGAAAAAGAGCTGCGCTGTATAAGAAACTTGTACTGGAACCAAATCGCGCAAGTTAGGACAGATAACGAAAACACAAACGAAATAGCAATATTAAAAGGCGTTCGACAAGGGTGCATACTATCACCTCTCTTATTTAATATCTATTCGGAAAAAATCTTTCAAGAAGCTCTTTATAACGCACAAGAAGGCATAAAAATAAATGGAAAGACTATTAACAACATCAGGTATGCTGACGGCACGACACTCTTCGCGGATAGTATGGAAGATCTACAAAGCTTACCAGATAAGGTTAGTGAGTACAGCAACAAATATGGCCTTAAGATCAATGTGGCCAAAACCAAATTCATGTCTGTATACAGGAAAAATAACACCAATAACATAACCTTATCGATACAAGGTGAACTTATAGAAAGAGTGTCCAAATTTCGATACTTAGGAAGCTGGATAAATGAAAATTGGGACTGTACCGAAGAAATCAAAACACGAATAGAAATGGCAAGAGCATCATTCTGCAAATATAAAAAAGTTATCTTCAGCCATGAAATTAATATGGGATTAAAAATGCGCTTCGTTAAATGCTATCTATGGTCAGTACTTTTGTACGCCAGGGAAATATGGACCCTTAAGGTAGCGGATATGAATAGGATAGAAGCCTTCGAAATGTGGATATACAGACGTATACTAAAAATCTCATGGACGGATCGTGTTACCAACAGTGAGGTCCTTCGCCGAATGAACCAAGGCAGAAAACTTCTTACAACAATCAAGCGAAGGAAGACTTCTTATCTAGGGTATATTCTAAGAAATCAAAAATACAGACTGCTGCAACTCATCCTGGAAGCGAAAATTGAAGGAAAACGTGGCATAGGCAGGAAGCAATTATCATGGCTACGCAATATTAGACAATGGACGGGAATTGGCCACATAAGAGAGCTATGGAATGCGGCAAAGGACAGAGAAGCTTTCAGAGAAATCACAAACAACATTTTTTGACATTATACACTACATAGTTATATACTTTTAAACACATATATATTTATGCATTTACTCATATTTGTACGATGGCTAACGTTCGAAAACGAATAGGCAAATAAAGAAGAAGATCATTATCAATAATATTTCACCGAACCCCATTTATTGTTTTCTCATCCATATGTTTCCTGATGAGGCAAGAGCACCCCTAATTGGTGTAGATAGGAGGTACGTATATACCGGTAAAACATTAAATATCAAAAATAAATTGGGGTTTGGCCATATGCTGTATACTCCTAGAGACGCTGTTGGAGTGCTGTTTTACAGAAGTTCACGAACTAGGAGGAACTGGCGTATCAATCAATCGACTAATCGTGTACCTATATAATTTTTACATATAATAGGGGAGAGGTTTGAATTAAGAATTTACTGCACAGACGGCTCAAATCAAAACAGACAAAAAAATAAATGGGCTTAAACTAGTGTAATTGAGCTAAGATAAATTGATTTACTTCAAACATTTATCAGACGAATACAATGATATTTTCAGTTTCAGCTCAATTTTAAAAGAAAATAGAAAATTTTCATAATTAAAGAGAAGAGAATTAAAAATTTTTTTATTCATAAGATTCTTTTTAATAAAATTTTATTTAATTAAATTTGCTTATACATATAATTCATGACCCTTTTTGAATTTTTCCTGGACATAAATTTGTGTAACTTTCTTAGCATGAAATTTACTTTTTTTTTTTTTTTTTTTTTTTGTTAAATAGTATCCTTATGCTCGTGACACATTTCTTTGCAGAACAGCTATAAAACTTATTTGTATCTGTTTTTTTTTTCCGTACATATTCTTATTTTATCTGTTTTTTTTTCCTTTGGTCTTATACATCAGTATGTGGTTATGGTGTGACAGTTGTGTTAATGCGCTTTAATTTTATTTTCATTTCAGTTGATTTGTAATTAGCAAACGACCAGCAATGACTATCCAGCAACAATACCACCAAAACTCCCAGAGTCATTAACATTTTCACTATCAGCAAGGATATCACAAAGCCAGAACCAGAGTGTACTCGTAGTATCGCAACAATTGCACTAAGTATTACGATTCGTATCTGGTCACATTATATATGTAGATATCACATACAGACGTACCCACAGTAGATGTTACATTGTGCATGTAGTCTCTCAACGGAGTAGAATAGGAAAAGTGGGAGTAAGTGAGTATTATCACTTTAACTAGAGGAAAAAGAAAATTCAACAATTCTGTAAAGAAAAGCAGTTGGTCTGTTGGGGGAGTAGACCTACTACTTGGTTGTATATGTGTGCCAGTATGTGACTAACCAACCAACCAGCTATCGGATGAAATGATCACCAGTGAAGATGAAGATGTGCGGAGCAACAACAACAATAACAAGAGCTTCGAAGTAAGTGAACCATATCATCACGTTGAGTATGGGTTCTGTGCCCTATTACGTGCGTAAGTATTGTAACATTCTGTTTTTAGATTCATAATTTTTAAGCAACAATGCAGCCATATGCGTCCTCAAACTACACTATCTTTCAAGCACCTACACATCCTAGCACAATCCTTCTCCTGACCATCATTACGAGCAATCCACAAAATTTATTTCCCAGGCAAATGGAAGAAACCAAGAGCCAACCAAGTTCTGATTAGCATTAAATTTGAAGTGCAACAAGAAGATGGTATTTTCACATTGAATTGTTTACATTCACTGATGTTAGTATCAATTTAATGGATATTATTAGTAATAATGCCAGCAGAAATATTATGTATTGGGTTTGATATTATGGTATTGGGATTCAAAATATTAGTGGAGTATTGAAGCTAAGTTTTCATGCCCAGTACTATTGGGCGAAATTGCCTTCTACTGTTTTCTACTACATATCCAACACTATGTATGCATTAATTAGAGGTAAGGTTGTTTTTATGTACGTATTGTATATTATTGATCGAAATCACAATCTGAGTCAATTTAACCATAAATGTGTGAATATATATATATGGTGTATTGTATTTGCTCGCATAAGTATAAAGCTTTAGAATTCAAGTTTAGTACACAATGTTATTTTCGATAGAGAATGGACATATTCGAAAATACACTGAATCGATATGAACAGGTATGTTTTCTCACATTCTCGCATCAAAATATAAAACTGCCTTGTTGAAACTTTGTGCTTATAATTAGATTCTCTAGAGGATAGACGAATACAAAACCGGCTAAAAACCAATTTTATCTGCCATGCAAAAAATATGCTTTCGAATGTATTCTTTACGCTTTTCACGCTATAATATAGAGTTATCAAACTAAAACTCATCATTTGGCTTTATATTTACTAAATACGATAATAGATATATTTGAAAATATACTAAATCGCAAAAAAAATCATGCCTAACTTGTATACAGACCTTTGCTTCTTTACATATTTTTTCACAAATAACTAAGATTATATTTTCTAATGGATGGACTTGTTTGACAATGGAGGACATCGGATGTAAAGCACACCTCCCATGCAAGACTATGTTTTCAAATGTAGTTTTCCACACTTTTCACACGAAAATATCAAGTTATCAACTCCGAAACTTCTCATATATGTTTACATTTATAAAAAATACAGCTAACTCCCATACAAAAATATGTTTTTGAATGTATGTTTCCATCATTTTCATTTGAAAATGGAACATAAGATTATATTAAGAACAGATAAGATTATTTGAGAACAGACGGAATCGAATGAAAAATACCTGCAAGTTTTCAAACTTTCTGTGAAGTGAATATTGTCAATAGAATGAGTGAAACATTTTCTACTACTCTCATTTCCTATTGGTATGCCGACATTCTTTATACAGTACAACGTACTAAGGCGCAATACTCGCATGTTAAACAAGGACAATGAAAGTAGTATTGCTATATATTGCTATATTTGTTGTTGTATCTTTTGAATATCTTCCTTATTTATACTCGACTATGGAAAAGCCAAAACCTTATTAAACATTTAAATTTAGTTGAACTTGTTTATTTTTTGGCATATTTCATATAACGACAAATGGTTATCCCTTTTCATTCGACTGTTCCACAATCTCTTTCTGCTATTGCGATTACATTTTCTTTATTTTTACACATTCTTACAAAAAAAAAAAAAAATAATTACAATACTGTCTTTAGCATCACCATATTTTTGTTCATTCTTTTTTTGCTCTAGTTATATTTGCATGATTGTTGTGCTGTTGTTATGGGTTTTGCTTTTGGGAATTTTAAGCCTTTTGAATGATGCAAGACTTTTTAACTTTACTATGGTCTTGTTGCTGTTGTTGTTATTGCTTCCGCTATTCTTCAAGTTAAGCTGCTTGATGAGAAGGGGCATATAGAATGAGCTCGAAAATTTCTTGTGATTATAATTTTCGTCTTTTTTTTCTTTTTGTTGATTTTATTTTTTTATAATTTTCTTTTTCTACAAACAGGTCTGATATTTTATGTAGATACAATGTGGTGCTGTTAGCTGGTCATACCGATACCAAAATTCTCAATTAGATTTGATTCAAAACAGTTACAAGCTGCTGGCATATTCTATGCAAAAGTTTTGTATAATTTTGGGAATTTGCACGCGTTTCATTTTAGAAATTATCACACAAAAAAAAAAACAAATTTTTTATAAAAATAATATGTAAAGAAGGTTAAGAGAAAGCAAGAGAATAGGCAAAAATGAAATCCCAAATGTCTATACAAAAAAAAAAAAATGTTTGAAGTTTTTCCAGTACCATCCACCCATAACCATTACTGGATACAAAATATGTATGTAGGACGTCCCACGTGTAGAGAAAATATGTTCCATATCCGGTGTTAGAATGAAAATTAAATTTTTAATGAAATGAATTAGACGGAAACAATCCAAACAAAGCCGCAGCAATAACAATTGTAATAAAAACAAAACATTAAAATGATGTAAACCAGGCCAAAATAAAGTAGTAATAATATTTAATCTCAAATATTCTTAAACTAGGTACATACAAGTGCTGGTAGGTGTAGTGGGAGTAAAAGAAAATGGGAAAAAATTAAAATGAAAAACACTGAGGCGTTGGAGTTGAAAAAAGTTCCCTTTATTTTTTAAATTTTGTTTTAAATATTTAATTTCTTTTTAATTTAACCCTTGTATTCCTTCGTCAGTTTTAAACAGATATATATGTACAATATTTCATTTGTGTATTTTCATAGAATAACCGAAAAGAAAATTATTACAACATTGATAATAATAGCATTCTGATGATGGCTGGCATTTTTTTCCCACTTTAACATTGGGTTACTGTTTTTTCTTCTTCATCTTCTTCTTTTATTTTTCTTTTAATAACTGTCAAAAGGATTTTCATTATTATGGGAGTGTTCAGCTTATTTAATGGTTGCTGGCTTTCCATTCAATTTACATAACTAAGTGTAAGTGTAACTAAGACCATGGTAAATAATCGTAATTTGATATTTTTATATCTATTTAGCTTGATAAATTGAGAGTTAAAAGAACAATTTTAAGCCGATTTGAATTTGAATTTAATAATCATTTAATTTGGTTTGAAATGTGAACATTTTGTGCTTACACGAATATGTGTAAGAATTTTAGATAGTTGTTACAATGTTCTTAAAAATTACAGCGCAATAGAAAATTATATTCAAATCCTATAAACATATTTTCAATAAATGAAGGCAATTCATTTTTCTTTGTGATTAAAAATTTGATGTATATACATATTCTCCTTCCAGGAGAAATAACTAATTCCTACATATTTTCTAATTGATAATAGCTCAAAGTATCGAAATACAATAAAAAACAATGAACTGAATTATTGAAAAGGGCCGAATTATTAATTTATTCGATAGATTATATAGCACAACACAAGTAAAAATTTTCTTGCGGTCATGTGAAATTCAAATTGGCTAAAAATAGACAAATGCGCATCTCGGCCTGCAACATATAACTGGGCTGAGATACGTATTTCTATTTTATTGTTTATTATTTTCAGAATTTGTTCAACTGGGTTGTTTTATGAAATGAACTTAAATACATCTCAAAATTGAGAAATCAATCTTACCTAGTAAATATTTTTGCCATACATACTTACACTCTATCTCCATCCTTTAATGTAGCTGCCATACAAAATAAACGCAATACAATTTGGTCAGGCAAGGAATCATCTCTAAAGAAATAAACTCGCAGGCATTTCCTTCGAACATAGCTACTTACTTCCTACCGCCAACACCTAAAGGGGCTGTCATACATAATAAGCGAAAAACACAAGAAAATTGACAAATTCTTGCAAATTTCCTTGGGGTCGACTCTAAGAAGCTGTAACATAAATTCGACCACCATTAGTTTTACCTCCACAATATATTATTACTTGTCCCTACACACCATACAAAATGAATGCAAAACAACTTGAAAATTGACAGTTAACCACATAGCTTCTCCGGAATCACCTCTGTAGAAATAAAATTTATGACCGATACCCATTAATTTTTATCTCCGGTATTTCCTTCGAACATACTTACTTCCCACCTCCAATCCTTGAAGAGGTTGCCATACCAAATGAACGTAAAACATCTGGAAATTGACAAGTAACAAGATAGCTATTCAGAAATTACCCATAGAGCAACAGAATGTATGTCGGTCCCGTATTCCAATATTTTTTTGGAGTATATATAACATGAAAATAAAAAATCTCCTTACAGTCGGCTGGGGCCCACCAAATTATACCCTGCATATGTAGATATATATATATATAAAAAGTTTACTCGAATATCCATCTTTTTCTTTTATTTCCACTTTTTGAAAAACAATTTTTATATACTACTAATTTACACACGAAATATGGTTGACTTTTACGAAGTACTTTGTATGTTATGAGGGTTGTAAAAGGGATAATTTAAAGGATTTTAAGATAATTCCGGGGCTTAGTTTGGGAGCTATATAAAAAGTGGGCGTGGCTTACCTCTTTCTTGTAAATCCAATTAATTTTTCAATATTAATCCACACCTTAAATTTGGTTGTCCAACGTTGAATAGTATGTAAGTTATGGCGGTTAACATTTTTGTTTAATTTCTTCAATTTTGTATGGGCGCCCCAATAAGAAGTGGGCGTGGTACGCTGCTTTTTTGACAGATTATTTTCGACTGCCATGTTAATCTAAGTGTCAATTATGGTTCTTCTGGACAGAAGATTGTATAAGTTAAAGCTGTTTCAATTTAAAAGAAGTGCAGACAGTTTGTATGGGAGCTACGCTAAAAAGTAGGCATGGCTCACCCACTTCTGGTGGAATTATATAGTAGTATAATATAATTCTATGTGCCAAATATTGTTGCCCCAAGTGGTATATTATGTGAGTTATAGCAAGTTAAAGATTTTGAAAATTCCGAGGTTAGTCGCTTTGAATGCTTGGTGTGGGCGTGGCTATTGACCGATCATGCCCAATATCAATCCCCTCCGTACCCTTGGATCATATGCCGAAATTTCGTCAAAATAGCTCGTGACAGACAGAAGGACGGACGGACGGACATCGTTAAACAGAAAATTTAAGAGACGCTGATCACGAATATATATCTATATCTATATCTCCGGAGATTCCTTTAAGTGGACACAAACATCTGACTGAAATGAATATACCTTGCATATTGCATTATGCAGGGTATAAAAACGTATGCAAATGGGGGTGAAATGTAACTAATAGCCTAGACAGACGGCAGCTTAATTCCGGATTACCGGCGCATTTAATCCGAATAAAATATTAGCCTTCAGACGGCAGTATTGCGGATTAACTAACCGGCTGATTGCTGTTTTATTAAGTCTGCTCACTTACATTACTATCACTATCAATTTCTGTCATCTGTCACTCTCGATATGAGAAAATCTACAAGAAGTACGTGAACTGAAAACTATCAGAAACTTGTAAATTGACATTCACCGTTCGTGATTGACAGCTGGATTTATTTGTTCGCCAACGTTTTTCATATGGACAACTGTTAACAATTGTTGAAAGTTTTTTGTTAGCGAACAAACCTACTATTTTGTAAAATGGGTAGAAAAAAATCTCCTTACAGTCGGCTGGGGCCGACCAAATTATACCCTGCATATGTAGAGGTATATATAAAAAGTATGCTCGTATATCCATCCTTTTCTTCCACTACTTTGTATAGGAAATACATTAAGAAGCAGGCGTACCTCACCAATTTTGGAGGATCAATTTCTGCCTATAATACTAAACTACATAGGTTGCAATGGGTTGACCTAGGCGTATTATTTAGTAAGTTATGGGTGTCTTAATGTTTAAGACTTTGTACGTAAGCGAAATAAAAAGTGGGCGTGACGTATCTATTTCTGGTATATCTAATTAATTTTTCAATATCAATCCACACCTTACATTTGTTTGTCCTACGCTAAATGGTTTGTAAGTTATGGAGCTTAAAAGTTTTAGTTTAATTCCCTCGACTTTGTATGGGAGACCTATGAAAGAGTGGGCGTGGCACACTGATTTTCTGCCAGATTTTTGCCGACTACGATATTAATTTAAGTGTCAATTATGGTTATTCTAGACAGAATATTGCCGAAGTTACAGCTGTTTCAATTTAAAATTTGTATGGGGGCTACAATAAACAGTGGGCGTGGTGCGCCCATTTTCTGTGAGCTTAGTTGTTCGTACAATACTAATCCACATCTTAAATCTCGTTATTCTACGCTGAATAGTTTGCAAGTTATAACCGGTAACAGTTTTTTTAATTTCCGCAAATTTGTATGGGAGACCCAAAAAGGAGTGGGCGTGGCACACTGATTTTCTGCCATATTATTTCTGACTACCATATTAATCTAAGTGTCAATTATGGTTATTCTGAACAGAAGATTGTAGAAGTTACAGCTGTTTCAATTAACAAGAAGTACAGACACTTTGTATGACAGCTACGCTAAAAAGTAGGCGTGGCTCAACCACTTTTTGTGAGGTTATATAGTAGTATAATATAAGTCTATGCGCCAAATATTGTTGCCCCAAGTGGTATATTCTGTGAGTTATAGCAAGTTAAAGATTTTGAAAATTTCGAGGTTAGTCGCTTTGAATGCTTGGTGTGGGCGTGGTTATTGACCGATCATGCCCAATATCAATCCCCTCCGTACCCTTGGATAATAGATTACTTATGCCAAATTTCATCGAAAGAGCTCAATATTTACTCAAGTTATCGTGCGAACCAGCCAGGTGACAGACAGACGGACGGACGGACGGACGGACGGACATCGTTAAATCGAAAATTTAATCGACGCTGATCACGAATATATATCCATGTCTATATCTCCGGAGATTCCTTCAAGTGGACACAAACATCTGACCGAAATGAATATACCACGCATATTGCATTATGCAGGGTATAAAAATTCACAATAGACAATTTTCAGCAGTGTTGCCACCGCAAATTATCCTAATCCTCTTTTATTTTGAGAATTAACTCATAGAGTTTATGCGGATTAACTGCAGTTAATGCCCGAGTTAATTCGAATTAACTTGGTAATCCGGAATTAGGCTGCCGTCTGTCTAGGCTATAAGACTTACACTGAGTTTACCACATTATGATTTTTCTCATACATACTTACCAGTGGGTGCCGTAGCTCAGTGGTTAGTGTGTTCGCCTTCTGATCTGTAGGTCGTGGTTCAATCCCCGGCTGATGCATAACAAATTTAATATCGAAAAGATTTTTCTTTCGAACGGTACCCATCTGTCGGCAAGCAATTGGCAATTCTTCCGACAGTAACAACTTGCCATGAAAAAGCTTCTAAAAGAACTCTGTGACAAAGCTCAGAAAAAGTGATGTCACAAGTGTTCTGCCGTTCGGAACCGGCTAAAATAAGTAGGTCCCTGTCTAAATTTAAGACGCACAACAGTAATGAAAGAGAAGCTCGGCCAATGAGCCCTTTGGGGTTTTAAGTGCCACATATTTATATATTTTTTTTATTTATACTTACCATCTGACAAATGACAAACAACTACATAGCTGACCGGGACTCGCCTGTGAAACCTCCATTATAAATGCTGAGAACATTTTTTTTCCCCATCACAAATTTCGGATGTAAGTGATACATGAATGCTCTCCTGTAAAAATTGAAATTGCAATAAATTTCAAATAAATTCGGTTAGGTTTCATTATACCCTGCATAATGCAATATGCATGGTATATTCATTTCGGTCAGATGTTTGTGTCCACTTGAAGGAATCTCCGGAGATATAGACATAGATATATATTCGTGATCAGCGTCGATTAAATTTTCGATTTAACGATGTCCGTCCGTCAGTCCGTCCGTCCGTCCGTCCGTCCGTCTGTCTGTCACCTGGCTGGTTCGCACGATAACTTGAGTAAATATTGAGCTCTTTCGATGAAATTTGGCATAAGTAATCTATGATCCAAGGGTACGGAGGGGATTGATATTGGGCATGATCGGTCAATAACCACGCCCACACCAAGCATTCAAAGCGACTAACCTCGAAATTTTCAAAATCTTTAACTTGCTATAACTCACATAATATACCACTTGGGACAACAATATTTGGCACATAGACTTATATTATACTACTATATAACCTCGAAAAAATTGGTTGAGCCACGCCTACTTTTTAGCGTAGCTCTCATACAAAGTGTCTGTACTTCTTGTAAATTGAAACAGCTGTAACTTCTACAATCTTCTGTCCAGAATAACCATAATTGACACTGAGATTAATATGGTAGTCAGAAATAATATGGCAGAAAATCAGTGTGCCACGCCCACTCCTTTTTGGGTCTCCCATACAAAGTCAAGGGAATTAAACTAAAACTTTTAAGCGACATAACTTATAAACTTATAAACGTAAAAGAACGAGATTTTAGGTATGGATTAGTATTGTAGGAGCAACTAGACTCACAGGAAATGGACGCGCCACGCCCACTGTTGATAGTAGCCGCCATACAAAATGACCGAATTTCTTTTAAATTAAAATAGCTGTAACTTCTGTATCCTTCCGTCTAGAACAATCATAATTAACACTTAGGTTAATATGGTAGTCGGAAATAATCTGGCGAAAAATCAGCGTACCACGCCCACTTCTTATTGGGGCTCCCATACAAAGTTGAGGAAATTAAACAAAAATGTTAACCACCATAACTTAGAAACTATTCAACGTAGGACACCAAATTTAAGGTGTGGATTAACGTTGAAAAATTAATTGGATTTACTAGAAAGTGGCAAGCCACGCCCAATTTTATATAGCTCCCATACTAAGCCTCGGAATTATCTTAAAATCCTTTTACTTCGTCAAAGTCAACCATATTTCGGGTGTAAATTAGTAGTATATACAAAAATTGTTTCTCGAAAAGTGGAAATAAAAGAAAAGTTGGATATTCGAGTAAACTTTTTATATATAAATCTACATATGCAGGGTATAGTTTGGTAGGCCCCAGCCGACTGTAAGGAGATTTTTTTCATTTAATGTTGATGGAATTATTTTATTGTTATTGGAACTTTAAATCGATATAATTACTTTTTTATACCCTGCATAATGCAATATGCATGGTATATTCATTTCGGTCAGATGTTTGTGTCCACTTGAAGGAATCTCCGGAGATATATACATAGATATATATTCGCGATCAGCGTCGATTAAATTTTCGATTTAACAATGTCCGTCCGTCCGTCCGTCCGTCCGTCCGTCTGTCTGTCACCTGGCTGGTTCGCACGATAACTTGAGTAAATATTGAGCTATTTCGATGAAATTTGGCATAAGTAATCTATGATCCAAGGGTACAGAGGGGATTGATATTGGGCATGATCGGTCAATAACCACGCCCACACCAAGCATTCAAAACGCCTAACCTCGAAATTTTCAAAATCTTTAACTTGCTATAACTCACATAATATTTGACTTGGGACAACAATATTTGGCACATACACTTATATTATACTACTATATAACCTCGCCAAAAGTGGTTGAGCCACGCCTACTTTTTAGTGTAGCTCTCATACAAAGTGTCTGTACTTCTTTTAAATTGAAACAGCTGTAACTTCTACAATCTTCTGTCCAGAATAACCATAATTGACACTTAGATTAATATGGTAGTCAGAAATAATATGGCAGAAAATCAGTGTGCCACGCCCACTCCTTTTTGGGTCTCCCATACAAATTTGCGGAAATTAAAAAAAATGTTACCGGTTATAACTTGCAAACTATTCAGCGTAGAATGACGAGATTTAAGGTATGGAATAGTATTGTACGAGCAACTAGACTCATTTGAAATAGGTGCGCCACGCCCACTGTTTATCGTAGCCCCCATACAAATTTTAAGTTGAAACAGCTGTAACTTCGGCAATCTTCTGTCTAGAATAACCATAATTGACACTTAGATTAACATCGTAGTCGGAAATAATCTGGCAGAAAATCAGTGTGCCACGCTCATTCCTTCATAGGTCTCCCATACAAAGTCGAGGTATTTAAACTAACACTTTTAAGCTCCATAACTTACAAACCATTTAGCGTAGGACAACCAAATGTAAGGTGTGGATTGATATTGAAAAATTAATTAGATATACCAGAAAGAGATACGTCACGCCCACTTTTTATATATCTTCCGTAAGTCTCGGATTTATCTCAAACTTTAAAACACCCATAACTTACTAATTAATACGCCAAGGTCAACCCATTGCAACCTATGTAGTTTAGTATTATAGGCAGAAATTGATCCTCCAAAATTGGTGAGGTACGCCTGCTTCTTAATGTAGGTCCTATACAAAGTAGTGGAAGAAAAGGATGGATATACGAGCAAACTTTTTATATATATCTCTACATATGCAGGGTATAATTTGGTCGGCCCCAGCCGACTGTAAGGAGATTTTTTTTTTTTTTTATTATACATTTTCTTTATTTATTGAATCTATTCCTAAAGAATCTAACAATAAGTTTTAAAATCTTAATCTAGTTCAACAACAGTAGCTCCTTATTATCTAGAGCAATGTTTTTTGTACGATGCTCTTCTTTTTATTGGAAGGCTGGCAGGTCCTTTCTCCGAAGGCGCGAAGTATAGCAGGTATTGAGCAAGGTTCTTGCTAGTGTGTTTGGATGTCTTTGTAATCTTCTACTATATTTTTGTCTAGTGTTTTTAACTTCAATTTCTACCATTGGGATATTTAAGTCATTGTGTATACATTCATTTCTAATATACCATGGTACACCAGTTATCATCCTTAACATTTTAAACTGAGATCTCTGTATGATTTCAATATTGCTATTACTAGTGTTCCCCCATAATTGAATTCCGTAACTCCAAATTGACTTTATTATGCTGTTGTACAGTAGGACCTTGTATTTCAAGTTTAATGGGGACCTGAAATTGATGAGCAAGTGCAGACAAGAAGCTTTTAATTTCATATGAGTTCTTTTTGCTTCGATGTGCTTGCGCCATGTAAGCCGTCTATCTAAGTGTATCCCTAGGTAGGTGACTTCATTTGTTGTTGGTAGATCGGAAGTATATAATACATATAGAATGGGGCCAAGAACGCTACCCTGTGGAACTCCGGCTTTGATATTGAATTCTTCTGTGGAAAAGTCTTTATATTTTACAACAAAACGACGGTTATCTAGGTATGATTCTAGTATTTGGTTGGAGCTTTCTGGTAGAAGTTTTCTTATTTTATACTTTAGCCCTTCATGCCACACTCTGTCAAATGCCTGAGCAACATCGAGGAATATAGCTGAACAATACTCTTTGTATTCAAATGCTTTACGTATCTCATTGGTAATTCTGTTGACCTGCTCGATCGTCCCATGTTTTTCGCGAAATCCAAATTGGTGCTGAGGAATTATGTCACATTCTTCAAGATGAGATCTAAGTTTGGCTAACAGCAGTTTTTCGAATAATTTTGAGAGATATGGTAGCAAGCTTATGGGTCTGTAGGATGACGGCAATGTTTTATCTTTTCCTGGCTTTAGGATCACTGTTACTTGTTATTTTTTCCATTGGTTAGGAAAGTAGCCCAGTTTTAGCATTGCATTAAACAAAACCACTAAAAATAATATAGCTGCCGTTGGAATTTCAATTAGCATTTTTGGTGTGATGCCATCGAAACCAGGAGCTTTCTTTGGATTAAGATGGTATTTAATAATCTCGTTGATTTCTTTGGATTATATTTTGAGGGGAGTAAAGCCACTAGTTGCAGTGCTATGTGGAGGGATTCGAAAGTCGTTTGCGGGCGGATTGGGCTGAAACACATTACATAAATGTATAGCAAATGTGTTGGCTTTTTCTTCTTCAGTGCGTGACCAATTTCCGACATGATTTCTGATTGGAAATTCTGCATCAAGTGGCGTTTTCAGCTTTTTGTAAGAGTTCCAAAGCGAATTTGTTTTGGTAGCCATAGGAGAAAGCTTTTCGATATACTTTAGCTGTTCAAATTCCTCATCCTGTTTTAATGCTTCTTTCAGAGCTCTTTCAGCACACTTAAGTCTTTATTTTGATGCAGGTGACCGGCATGTTTGTTCAATTGGGTGTTGGGTTTTTCAATTTGGGTGTTGGTGGCTATACGAATATTCGTTTGTTTTTGGTAATCACGTGGGGTTGAAACTATTGCAGCAGTAGTGAGCATGGTATTGATGATGTTTAGATTATCATCGATGTCGATCTCAGACTGGATTACAGGACTGGTGTTGATATGACTACTTATATACTTTTTGTATTTCAGCCAATCTGTTTTTGGGGATGTCAGCCTAAATGGTAGTTTTGACAATGGAGGGCGTTCATTTAGATAAAATAATACAGGAGAGTGATCTGAGGATAGTTCGTAACTTATTTCGGCAGTGACAATATTTCGATTCAGATTTCGAACGACTGCAAAATCAATCAAATCAGGAATTTTCGAGATGTCTGTTGGCCAATATGTTGGCTGGCCAGGAGACACGAAATTGAGCATGTTTTGTTGATTTATTATAGTGTTGTACACTTGTCTTCCTTTAGGATTTATTAAACGAGAGCCCCAATACGTATGTTTGGCGTTATAATCACCAGCGGCTAAGAATCTCTTTCCTAGCTTGTCAAAGAATTCTTTAAATACCTTTTCGGTTATTGAAAATCGTGGTGGACAGTACACAGCTGAGAGTGTTATATTTTTGTTAAGGCATTGCAGACATATTGAAGTAGCTTGTAAGTAGTTTTTTGAATATTCTTCAAAAGAATAATGTTTAATTCTGCTTCTAATGAGAATGCCTGTACCACCATGTGCTTTGCCGTCAGGGTGGTTAGTGCTATAGAATGTGTATCCTGGTATATTGAAGTTGTACTTGGTTGTAAGGTGTGTTTCAGCAAGAAGCATTACATCAACATTTTTACTATCTAAGAAGTGCTTTAGTTCAATTTTGTGGTTATTAATACCGTTTGCATTCCAGAAGCAGATCTTAAGGACACTCATTTTTTATTTAATAGAGCTTGTAACATTTGATTTTGCGCTTTAATCAGTTCTTGAATCATAGTTTGCATATTAGACATAAATTGTGTCATGCATTGGGTTAAATTGCAAATCATAGATTCAACGGTTCCATTGGGCTGGGCAATTGGTTCATGTTGCTCAGTTTGTTTTAATACATTGGCGTACGACATACGAGACATTTTTGGAATATTTGCGTTGTTTTGTATAACATCACTTTAAAATTTTGTAGCCACTTGGGAGTGAGTTGCCTGACTCTGAATAGACCTGTTTTTTAATTCCTTATATACAGGACAGCCTCTATAGTTTGCTGTATAGTTACCATTGCAATTACTGCATTTCTTAGAATTTGGGTCGTTTTTGTTAGAAGTACATGCTGATGTCTGATGGAGATCTCCACATGCTACACATACGCTTCTTAAGGTGCAATAGCTCTTAGTATGGCCGAATTCCTGACAATTTGTGTATTGTACAGGGCCTTTACGCTTATGTGGTTCTTCCACTGTAATTTTACGGTGAAGCAAGTATTGCATTTGGTAAATAGGATGTGTTTCATTCTTTTTTAGTTTTTTGAATTCGGGAATCAATTCAACTTTAAACATTGGCTGTGGGACCTTATTTTTATTGACCATATTTATAACTGTTTTTATCGGAAAGCCTTTTTCTTCCAGTGCTTCCTTTATATCATTTGGTTCTACATTCGGATCTATACCTTTGACGATAACAATAAGACTTTTGGAACTTTTGAGCTTATATGTGTAAAAGTTTTTGTTGTTTTCATTGAGAATTTTGGCAATGGCGCGGTAATTGTCTTCATTATATATTTGTATTTTTGTCTCTTTAATGTTTCCTTTCGTTAGCGTTAGATTGTCTACTAATTCATTGGTACTGCATTCACGCAAGTAAATTGGAGGCGGTTTGGCATTAGAGGTGCTAGATGTAGAACCCAAGTCAGTGCAATTAGTTGCATCGTTTTTGTCGCTCAGTAATGCGAATCTATTTCCTACTGAAGCACTTCCATCTTCATTTAATTATTTAATTACTAATATTAATTTATAATTTATATTTTGTTTACCAATACCAATACATGACATTATACAACACCATTTCAGCTGGTAGTCAGGCGTCATACAAATTCTTTGTATACTTGTATTTGCAGGAATACGAGTACCAGCCAAGTACCAGCTGAGTGTTTTCTCTTAAGTCTCACGTATTAAATATGGCTTCATGAAATGATTTTCGACCAGAAGTGAGAAGGAAAGTTCTTGTAGTTCCTCAAAAATTTTCAAACCGTTATAAAGCTTGTGTTTTTTTTTTTCTCTACATGCCACATGGAAGTTGCATTGAAACGATTGCTTGATGTAAAAGTCTTATCAAAACTTTATTGAAACAAGTGTTCTCATTTCGACCACATGAAAATAAAAATTGTACAAGTCAGAATGATAAAAATTAAATATTCAATATAATTTCATTAAAAAAAAACCAAATAAATTTCTATATACTCGCACATACGTACTTTATTTCCATATATCTTTATATTAAATGCGTTATAAGCGATGCTCATTTTTCATTTGCCAAAAAAATTATCACATATTTAAAGTTATTGACGAGAAATTAAGTTGAACCATTATCCACACAACCGAACACTCACAAATGCGTCTAACATAAAAAATGCAATTCTTTTGCTGCATAAGCACATGTGTGAACATTAAGGCGTCTTATACTCCTCACCATAAAATTCTTAAAATATTGCACTCTCAGGGATATCCATCTCTAGAAATTTGGAGATTTATGGACATAATTTATCGTTACCCTCTTTAAGACTAAGCAAATGATCGTGAATACTATTAATTTGCGTCTTTGTTGATTTTTGAGATATCACAAAAGTACTCAATGCTCTTTTATAACATGTAATTCCAGCGATTTTTCTTATGCGGCACCTTAATACACACATTGTACGTAGCAATGTATTTGTAGTATGATAGTCACAAACTGACATATAACTGTAAAAATTTCTCAAATCGTCAATATTCCTGTGTTGAAACTTTTGACATCGACAATAATGCAAGTTTTGTTACATACGAATGCATATCATGGAGCTATTAGCAATGCCAATCCCATGATCCCCCTTTTGAAGGATTGGATGAAAATCAAACCTATCTCCCATGCAAAAGTATGCTTTCAAATTAACGTATTCATAATTTGGGATGTAGCTAAAACTAGGCAGTCAAGGCAGTCAGAACCGAATGAAAAACTCAGTTACCTCCCATACAAAATTCGCCTTATAGCACTGACAGACGGCAGCGTTAATCCGAATTAACGGGTTAAATCGAATTAACTCGGACATAAACTGAAGCTAATCTGCATTGGCTTTAGAGTCAATTCTCAAAATTAAGGAGGATTAGGGCAACTTTCAATGGCAACACTGCTGAAATAACAATTTTTTCAGGGGTATGTCTGCCTATCTATGAAAGTGTAGCGGTATCTAAGCATCAATATTGCTGAAATTAAACTTCTAGAATTTTTCATAATCTTTTTCTTCAAAATAAATATTTTTATTATGTACGATGAAACTATAAGAAGTAAATGAATTTCTTTGAATTTTCGAATATTCCGGCATTCGCATTCCTAATGCCTATGTACACTATATACGTATATAATATATCTCGTTCATGTGCTTTTAATTTATAGTATTTTTATCGAACACTATACACATACAGACACTCATACTTGCACATATTTTCAACTTACAATGAATGCATTAATATAATAACAGCACGAGTGAAGAAGCAAAGAGTACAATATAGAATAGTGCTCCATCTGATATGTATAGTTGTATATTATGTCGTCGGCAAATCACCTACACATATTCAGTCCAAGCACCTTCCACTTATTATTTTTCACATATATGTATGAATAGTCTCCTCGATATGCATTCCATTTATTCTACTTATACTTACAATATGTAATATGTTGTAGTATGTAGTTGGATATTGGTTTGTTGTTTGGTCACTTGTTTGTTTCATCATTCGAAAATGCATTCAACTTTAAACGATTACCACTCGATTCAGCTCGATTCTACATATTACATGTACACATACACTAACTAAGGCATACAAACACATACATGTATGTACATTCACAAATGTGCATTTTCACATCAGAAATTAAAATCGTACTTAATCCCTTTTCGTTTCGACAATTTTACACATTGATCGACCACCAGACAGCATCCTTCCTCTTAGCTACATAGGAACATAGTTATGCAGCATGTCCACGAATACTCCTATTTTTATATGTGTGCATATGTATATTTACGAATTATATTCATTTCACTCAATGTGGTCGCCTTCAAAGTTGTTCAATTGCTTAGCAATTTACTACACATATACATATTCATATATGTACAATAATACTCAATTTCAATTCAATATCCTTTGGCAATGGGATTTTATTTTTTCTTCACTCCACATTCCTTATTCACATATCTCTCATTCGTCTATACGTAGATACTCGTAGCAACAATCTAAACAATTTCCTTATGGCCAAATGCAAGTGACATCATTAACTTGTATATGTGTAAAGTTGAACTTCAATCCCTATATACTGTAGGTGTATTTGTTGCTCTTGACTCTTAACCCAAAAAAATAAAACAAAATAAAAGTCAAATGAAAAACAAAACAAGAAGAGAAAATACTATACTATAAAAACATATATATGTACATACAGAACTAGTTACTTAAATAACTGTCTGTAAAGTTGTTAGCCAATTGAAGTGTTTGGTCTTGCATGTCAGTCAGCCAACCAGTCAACCAGAGAACCGACTAACCAACAAGTTTTCTTCATTTAAAGATTCTCATTATCCTGTATATTCTCGTCTTCTTTTCATTAGCTACTTAATTTTTAATTTGTGCAAGTGGAATTGTATTATCCTGGTTTCACCATCATTATCGTCATCATAATGATTATCCATTAAAATGTTACAAAATTTCAGATAATACTTACTTCTTACAAAATGATTTCTGTCTTCAATTTTCTCAACTTTTATCTCTCAATCATGTACTAGAATTTTGTGGCTAGAATAGAAACTGTATATAATATGTTGTGTAAATTATATAGTTAAATGACTGATTGTCACCAAAAGTTTAATTAAACACATATGATCTGCACTGGGAATTAGTGTGGAAATAAATAGTTGCGATAATTAGTAATTTGTATTGGCACGCTATTATATTATATCATAAAAGATGTCATTATATGAAAATTATATTATATATTGTATAACCTATGCTCTCATTTCCCACATTAACAGACCAGGGCCAGAATGAATAGATCATTTAGTGCGACGGATTTAGAATGGATGAACGGCCCTTCTCACAGGAATATTCATTTATGCATTTCTTTTCCAAACGACGGATTCAATCAACTCCATTTTCCGAATTCATATATTTTCTGACGTATCTATTTTGTTCTTATGATAATTCTATACGCCTAACATTTGCATGGGTGACATGAGGAAAACATTTAAGAACATACTTTTCTATGGGAGGTAGGCGTGGTTTTCATTAGATTCTGCCCATTCACTAACTTATTTAAAAGCAGTTTACAGCAGTTATCGTGCGATATTAATGTTTAATATAATTTACACGCCGCCGGTCCCAGAACTACATGACCTGACATATAGATGGTGGCAGTAGTTTAAAAAAAAAATTACTTTGGTGAAAAGTGGCAACCTCATAAAACATATGTTTTAAATTTCAATGTGTCACGTTATTTAGTATTTTTTTTGTGCCATCGATAGTTAACGACCTCAGTGAAGTTGTAAATGTGGAAAAATTTGGTCACTGTTATGTAATTCATACATTCATGTAATACTTTCATTTGATTTGAAAGGTCTCAGTGCAACGAATATTAAAGTCCAACCAGATTCTACTCTGGGGGAGTCACGAACACCGTAGTGGTCGACCAATTGAGGTGGCAAGATGGGTGCCGCGTTTGCTCACAATAGAACAAAAACGACGTCGTGAAGATGTTTCTATAGAGTGTTTGGCTAGGTTTCCCAGTAATAAAGTCAGGTTTTTGCATCGATTCGTAACCATGGATAAGACATGGGTCCATCACTTCACACCTAAGACAAAGAAGTAGTCAACTGAAAGTGATTGAAAGGGGGGAATCGTGTCCAAAGAAGGCGAAGACAGTTCCATCTGCAGGCAAGGTTATGGCGTCTGTTTTTGGGATGCACGTGGAATAATTTTTATTGATTATCTTCAAAATGGAAAAATAATCAACTAATGCTAACTAATTTGTTGCAGCATTTAAGTGATGAAATTTAAGAAAAAAGGCCGTATTTGGCGAAAAAGAAAATGTTGTTTCATCAAGACAATGCACCTGTTCACATAACCGCTATTGTGATGGCCAAAATAAGCTCGAATTGCTTCAACACGCACCTTATTAGCTCTTTCGGATTATTTTATATTTCTAAATTTGAAAAAATGGTTTGGTGATATAAGATTTGCAAACAAAGAAGAGATGGAGTCTGCGGTATACGGCTATTTTAATGAGCTAGACACTTCATACTATAAACAGGGTATCGAAGCTATAGAATATCGCTGGGAAAAATGTATAGAGCTAAAAGGAGATTATTTTTAGAAATAAAGAAAAATTTTCCGAATTTTCTTTGTTAGGTCGGGTAGTTATGGGAACACCCTCGAACCTGGAAAAAGAGTAAATATTGACAGATTCTTGCATTGCAAGAAATCTAGGAGAAGAGTCTAAATAGATGAATTAACTAGGACTAGCGTACTTGTTAAACATAAATCCACTTTCATTAATGCAGTAAAGGGTTGCTTGATTCCCACTAAGCTCATCTATCCCTGAAGGATCAGACCGACGAGCACATGAAGTTTGATGAAAATGCATTCTATTTTCAGAAATTTCGATTTAACTAACCTGGAGCAGCATTAAGAATCTGGAGTTCTTGTATATGAGTTTATCCTTGTACGTCAACCACAAGAACAATATAGAACAAAATGAAATTTAATTGAATAATATAAAAATATTCAGAAGGTTTCAAACGTTTCCGAACTAATGCTCATTAGGTTGCACGGTCGCACCATTTATTGACATATTGAGTATTTGTTCAAGGAGTGACTCTCCCAAAGTTCAAAGTGTTTGCGAAGGTGAAGGCTTTGAAACTCACTCATGCCTTAATAAATGGCAGCACTGTTTACAGATACTATGCACTAGCCCGGAAACTTTTGCATACAACAGTTCTATATAGTACGATATATGCATTGTAAAATTGATATAAGAAATAAAATTCAAACCGAATGTAGGGCAAAGGATTGATTTAGAAAAACTCCGTTCACTTACTGAATGTACAACACAAAATTTTTTTATGACACTTTCATTTGGAAAACCTGAAATGTACATATTGAACAAATACTCGTATATTGTAAGCACAAAAAAAATATCAATGAAATTTTAACCAGCCAAACAAAAACAAATATGAAACATTTTTTGAACAAAATGAAATACGCTAAGTTAAAATACAAAAAATATTTACATATAAATAAAATTTTGTGACTAAAATTGTAGCCGAACATCAACAACATGAATGGCAGCAATGTTTGCACAGTAACAATATCAACAGCAACAAATGACCACAGCAATGAAATGCAAGCAATTTTAGACAGAGAGAGAGAGAGAGAGAGAGACAGCGTGCAAAATTATGATTCGAGAACAACTGCATATAAATAACAAAATGAAAAATCTCCTTACAGTCGGCTGGGGTCGACCAAATTATACCCTGCATATGTAGATTTATATATAAAAAAGTTTACTCGAATATCCATCTTTTTCTTTTATTTCCACTTTTTGAAAAACAATTTTTTCATATACTACTAATTTACACCCGAAATATGGTTGACATTGACGAAGTACTTTATATATTATGAGAGTTCTAAAAGGAATAATTTAAAGGTTTTTAAGATAATTCCGAGACAGTATGGGAGCTATATAAAAAGTTGGCGTGGTTTACCGCTTTCTTGTAAATCCAATTAAATTTTCAATATTAATCCACACCTTAAATTTGTTAGTCCTACGTTGAAAAGTTCAACTTTGTATGGTAGCCCCATTAAAAAGTGGGCGTGGCATGTTGATTTTTTGCCAGATTATGTACAACTAACTAAGTATTAATTATGATTGCTCTAGACAGGAGATTGCAGAAGCTGCAGCTATCTCAATTTAAAAGAAATTCAGTCATTCTGTATGGGAGCTACTATAAACAATAGGCGTGGCTTGCCCATTTCTTGTGAGTATATTTGCTCTTACAATACTAATCCACACCTTAAATCTGGTTGTTCTACTCTGAATAGTTAGTAAGTTATGGCGGTTAATATTTTTGTTTAATTTCCTCAACTTTGTATGGGAGTCCCAATAAGAAGTAGGTGTGGCACTGTGATTTTGCAAGTTTATATCCGACTACGATATTAATCGAAGTGTCAATTATGGTTATTCTAGACAAAAGATTGCCGAAGTTACAGCTGTTTCAATTTAAAAGAATTTCAGTCATTTTGTATGGGGGCTACAATAAACAGTGGGAATGGTGCGCACATTTCCTATGAGCCTAGTTGCTCGTACAATACTAATCCATACTTTAAATATCGTTATCCTACGATAAATGGTTTGTAAGTTATGGAGCTTAAAAGTTTTAGTTTAATTCCCTCGACTTTGTATGGGAGACCCATGAAGGAGTGGGCGTGGCACATTGATTTTCTGCCAGATTATTTCCGACTACGATATTAATTTAAGTGTCAATTATGGTTATTCTAGACAGAAGATTCTAGAAGTTACAGCTGTTTCAATTTAAAATTTGTGGGTGCCGTAGCTCAGTGGTTAGTGTGTTCGCCTTCTGATCTGTAGGTCGTGGTTCAATCCCCGGCTGATGCATAACAAATTTAATATCGATAAGATTTTTCTTTCGAACGGTACCCACCTGTCGGCAAGCAATTGGCAATCCTTCCGACAGTAACAACTTGCCATGAAAAAGCTTCTTAAAGAACTCTGTGACAAAGCTCAGAAAAAGTGATGTCACAAGTGTTCTGCCGTTCGGAACCGGCTAAAATAAGTAGGTCCCTTCTAATATTGTCCAAAATATAAGACGCACAACAGTAATGGAAGAGAAGCTCGGCCAATGAGCCATTTGGGGCTTTAAGTGCCACATATTTATTTTATTTTTATTTTTTATGGGGGCTACGATAAAAAGTGGGCGTGCTGCGCCCATTTCCTGTCAGCCTAGTTGCTCGTACAATACTAATCCACACCTTAAATTTCGTTATTCTACGCTGAATAGTTTGCAAGTTATAGCCGGTAACATTTTTTTTTAATTTCCGCAACTTTGTATGGCAGACCCAAAGAGGAGTGGGCGTGGCACACTGATTTTCTGCCGTATTATTTTCGACTACCATGTTAATCTAAGTGTCAAATATTGTTATTCTAGACAGAAGGTTGTAGAAGTTACAGCAGTTTCAATTTAAAAGAAGTACAGACACTTTGTATGGGAGCTACGCTAGAAAGTAGGCGTGGCTCACCCAATTTTGGCAAGGTTATATAGTAGTATAATAAAACTCTATGTGCAAAATATTGTTGTCCCAAATGGTATATTATGTGAGTTATAGCAAGTTAAAGATTTTGAAATTTCCGTGGTTAGTCGCTTTGAATGCTTGGTGAGGGCGTGGCTATTGACCGATCATGCCCAATATCAATCCCCTCCGTACCCTTGGTTCATAGGTTACTTGTGCCAAATTTCGTCGAAATAGCTCAGACAGAAATAGTGACAGACAGACGGACGGACGGACGGACGGACATCGTTAAATCGAAAATTTAATCGACGCTGATCACGAATATATATCCATGTCTATATCTCCGGAGATTCCTTCAAGTGGACACAAACATCTGACCGAAATGAATATACCATGCATATTGCATTATGCAGGGTATAAAAATGACCTTACAGTCGGCTGGGGCCTACCAAATTATACCCTACATATGTAGATATATATATATATATATATATATATATATATATATATATATATATATATATATATATATATATATATATATATATATATATATATATATATATATATATATATATATATATATATATATATATATATATATATATATATATATATATATATATATATATATATATATATATATATATATATATATATATAAAGTTTGCCCGAATATCCATCTTTTTCTTTTATTTCCATTATTTTGGATGGAAGCTACATAAATCAACAGGTGTGGCTCACCAGTTTTTCGAGGAACAATTTTTGCTTGTAATCTAATCTTATTATAATCTACACCTAAAATATGGTTGAATTTGACAAAGTATTCTGTTGGTTATGGGGGATTTAGGGGGTTTTAACATAATTCCAGGGCTTAGTAGTGGGCGTGGCTTGCCTCATTCTTACAAATCTATTTATCTTTACAGTATTTATCCACACCTTAAATTTGGTTGTCCTATTCTAAATAGTTCGTAAGTTATAGCAGTTAAATTTTTTTTAATGTTCGCAACTTTGTATAGTAGCCTAATTAAGAAGGGGGTGTGGCATGCTGGTTTTATGCCACATTATTTCCGACTACGATATTAGCCTTTCCTTTATTGTGATGGCGAGATATCAGGTTACAAAGTTCAAGTTCACGTTTTGGCCAGTTTTTTTTTTATTTGTAAACTCACCGTCTCTTTACAATTTAATTTGTATGAGTACGTAACTCTGCAATTTCACTGTTATCGCAAGAGAGCAAGCAATTATCAATCAACGGTAAAATTTTGGTTTACTTTTAAACGATATTTTAAGATAACGTCACGCCATACAAAGACATTTTATTCTTATTATCTCTGCTCTGGCGAGGTGCACCAAATTATTCATTTTTATAAAACTTGATCAAAATAACTATGTAATTATAATAAACATTGCGGCTGTTAAACAAATAATTAGGTTAGGTTAGGTTTGAAGGAACCATCTATTGCCCATTTTAATTAACCTTGATTGGAGGAGGCACGCCTTCCCAGAGTAACCAGTGTTCATGGGTCATCCTTCTTGAACCATTCGGTTCTCCATATGAAGTTAAGAAGCTCTTTTAAGTCCACTTTCGCAAGTTTGTCATGTCCTGGCAAGAAACGAGACCGCAAACGTTGAAGTCGTTTTGTCTGTAGTACTGGACAGAGACATAGGTAGTGGCTTCGCTAAGTACAGAAGTACCCTCGTCCTTCTCATGCCTAGCCTTAGCCATAAGGACCTGGACACCTCACAATCTTCTCGACTAGTCCACAATCTGTTCGCCTTTTTAACAACAATTTCTTCCATACACACAAACAGTTCACAAATCGGAATTTGTACTGAGTCGTCGGCTCGTTTGCGTTCATAGTGGATCCCCTCCTGGCCATTTCGTCTGCTAGTTCGTTCCCTTCAATATCACTATGTCCAGAAACCCAACAAAGAGAGACCCTGTGGTTTCCTATGTCACATAATGAAGCTCCGCATTTCAGCACGATTTTTGACTTGACTGTTCTGGATTCAATTGCTTTCAGTGCCTTAACAAATAGTTATTTATACATTAAATTTCAAAATTGTGTAACGTCACGCCACATTGTAAGTAAGTCCCTTGCTAGGTGTTTAGTTTTTTCTGAGATTGCATTCAATTATCGCTCATGCAGATGGCATCTTCGAGTAACAATAAATTAAAATCAGATCCAGTTAGATTAGAAATAAGCCGTGCAAGAGCAACAGCTTCGAATTACAGACAAGCTGTTGGAGTCAAGCAAATATAAGATAGAAAACTATTCCGTTTGAAAAAAATTACGAATGCGGAAAAACAAACAAAGCATGGGAAAGGCGTTAAAATAAAATCCAAACCGTTGTGCCGGTCAACCAAGAGAAAATAGCGCATATCGTTGACTGTCTTTATAAAAAAGATTGTACATTCTCTTTGGGACAACAGATTAAATTGGCAACACAAGAAAAAAAAAACAAATTGTTGAAGATTTTAACTTGCGAGACGATATTAGTATTTAAGCGGCAGGTCCGAAGAATGCATTAATTTTCGATGGGGAAATAAAGGGTTATCCATTTCGCGGTTTCAAAAGTATAGGGCTAGAATTCGACATCTGTCAAACTGAGTTGTTAAAACAATTTCTTTCTTTTTCAGTTCAAAGTCTGACATTTGCGAAAATGGATCGCTTAACTATCGCACAACGCATTAAAATTGTAAAAACCTACTACAAAAATGGTGATTCTGCCACAGCCACATATCGTGCTTGAAGAGGAGATTATGGTTTACATAATCGTCCAACTACGCAAGCAATTGGCAAAATTGTGAAGAAATATGAGGAGACTGGATCGGTTACAGATATTATAAGGCCTGTGCATCATCGTTTCGCTCGTACCACCGAAAATATCGCTGCTGTAAGTGAAAGTGTTGCCGAAGACCCGAATGTGTCGATTCCTCGTCGTTCTCAGGAATTAGGACTGTCTTACGGCACATTATGGCGTATTTTGCATTTGGATCTACACCTACATCCATATAAAATCCAGCTCACACAACAACTGAAGCCAGCTGACCATTCACAACGTCGTAGATACGTCGAATGGGTGCTTGAACAACAGGCGGTGGACGGCGATTTTTCGAACAAAATTTTCTTCAGCGACGAAGCACATTTCTCACTCAGTGGGTATGTTAACAAACAAAATTGTCGTATTTGGGGTTCTGAGAATCCTCAAGTAATTGAAGAGAGGCCACTACATCCACAAAAAGCCACTGCTTGGTGCGCTCTTTGGTCCGGAGGTGTGATTGGACCTTACTTCTTCGAAAGCGACGATGGAACGACTGTCACCGTCAATTCGGAGCGTTATTGTCATATGATAACCGACTTTTTTTTGCCTGCTATTGAAGAATACGACTTAGAGAATATGTGGTTTCAACAAGACGGTGCCACATGCCACACAACTCGAGCGAATATGGCTTTATTGCAAGAGAAATTTTCTGGCCGCGTAATTTCTCGTCGTGGCGATATCAAGTGGCCACCAAGATCATGGGATTTGACGCCGCTTGATTTTTTTTGTGGGGCTACGCGAAAGACCGTGTTTATGCAGATAAACCTTTAACTCTTGAGCACCTAAAAATCAACATTCGTCACGTTATGGCTGAGATACCGCCCAATATGTGTCAAAAAGTGGTCGAAAATTACCTCAAAAGAATCGATGCTTGCAACAATTCGCGTGGTGGTCATTTAAATGATGTAGTATTTCACACATAATGTCAACGTTCAAACTTTATAATAAAAAAGAAATATCATGATAAAAAATATTTTATATGTGTTTTATTTACATTTACTTTTGAAAACGCAAAATGGATAACCCTTTATTTAGTGCCCAAGCGCTTTATGTTGCTGACTGTTGCTGAGTCGTATGAATTATATAAAAGGGAGAAAAATATTGACTACGTTAGTAAGTCTGCATTATATGTTTAGTGATCTAAATACATGCAACTATGTATCATCCAGAGAGCTGCAACGGGTACATAATTTTCGTGCGCACTCGAGTATACACTCGGATTTTGTTGCAATCAAACTTTTAAGTACGAGTACAAGTATTGGCCGCTAGGAGCGAGTGCTAGACGAACATGCTGTTCGCAAAACTCGAACCAAATGCGCAAATGTTTGATATAATCGAGTGTCGAATGGACACTCGTACACACACGAACAGCTACTCGGCACACGAGCTGATTGAATGCATTCGAGTAACACTCGAGTGTGCACAAAATTTGCATATAATCTTAAATAATATATGTATGAACGGCAGTCAACCTTTTTATGAGAAGTGATTAACAGCAATTAGCGAAGCTTTATGTGTTTTTAAGTTCAGAATGACAACAAGAGAAAATTCTATTAGTGAGAACATTGCCAATGGCAACTATACACTGTCTGGCCGGCGCAAAGGGCGAAGTTTCGTATGGAATGTTTTATCAGAAATCATACAGCCGGATGAAACTGTACTGGAAGGTTTTGTTTACTGTCGCAGTTGCTTAAAAGTATTAAAGTATTGCAATGGACCTAATTCGTCACCCATGCTGCAAAAAAATCAAAGAGTCGCAGCACTTAAAAACTGTCACAGCGTCAGACAAAAATGAAGCCATTGAAAAATGCACATCATGGATTATTGAAGACTGTCGGCCATTTTCAGCAGTTCAAGGTTCTGGCTTCTCGAAACTGGTAAAATTCTTTATCAAGATTGGTGCAAATAAATCAGAAGAAATATCCCTACCTTTCAAAACTGGCATTGCAGATTCATTCAATGCCAGCTAGCAGTGCAGCCGCCGAGAGATCTTTTTCTTTGGCTGGCAACATAATATCAGAAAAAAGAAATAGACTAGGGCCAGGATCGGTAGACAGCTTGCTGTTCTTAAATTCTTATTATAAAAATTACAATGTTTGAAAGTCATACTGCATTTTCGATCTCAAATGTTTCTTCTGTTTTTGACTATTAGTAAAATTTACAATCTTAAACTTAACATTTATAATACATGTAAAGTGATAAGTGCCATAAAATGGATTTTTTTCTTTTCTTTTTACTTATTATTTTTATTTCTTAAATTAAGGTTTTTAAAAAAAATGAATATATTTAAATGCAATGAAGTGTTTCTTTTTGTTTTAATACTTTTGTTTATTTATTATTTGTTAAGTAATAAATACCATGAAATGAGTTTTGAATGAATTCTATCCTTAAACTGCAGTTTTCTTTTTTAATACAAAGCCTAATACAGTGTGTAAGCTAAGACCGAATGCGGCATCAACACTCGAGTACTTACTCGAGTGTTTCGTTCACAATCAGCTTGTGCACAACACAACCGAAATAAAAATACACACAAAACTCGAGTTTGCTGCATATACTCGAATATAAGCACGTCGTGATCGTTTGTTCGCATTATTTTCAGTTCGGGTGTCAAACTCTATCGAACTTGTGTTTGACGAGTGCTACGACACACTCGTATCGAATTTAAGCGAGTGTGATTGAGCAAGCTCGAACATACTCGAAGCTGTTCTCTGGTATCATCCAAGGTACCGCATATACAATATTATGGAAAGCAGTGCAGAGGTGATAAAAACATTTTGCTCCAATTTTGAAGCTTGTTTTTAATCTGACTGTCGCAACATTAAGAAAGAAAAATATACGCTGAGTAATTACAGAAATTGTTTAAATAATATGAAAATTGATTTCATTAATGGATGAAACCATTAAATAGAAACAAGTGGTAGACCGGATTTCTTTAACACAAACCGAAGGTTCTTTTTCTGATCTCTTGTACAAATTTTGGAATAAAAAACCAAATATATATATATCATATATAGAAGGCAGAAGATCTAGTTCCACAAATTGATTTCGCAGTGAAATCTGTCAAGATGAGGTACACGGCGAAAACTTCAGCTACTTTCAAATTACAATTTTTACTTGGGTTGACTTATTGGTGGATAAACTTGGATTTTTCTGGGTACTGTAGCTCAGTGGTAAGTGCGAAGGTGTCCTCAGAAGTTTTCTGCCTAGAACAACCACAATTGTATATATATATATATATATATATATATATATATATATATATATATATATGTATATAAATATATATATATATATATATATATATATATATATATATATATATATATATGTATATAAATATATATATATATATATATATATATATATATATATATATATATATATATATATATTTGTTATATATAACAATTTGTAATTATCGCGCGGTAGCGCTCGCCATCCACAGTAGCGTTCCTGCCTTCGTTGTCTATGGAAAAGTACGGTCCAGTGATGCCACCGGCCCATAATCCACACCAAACAGTTCATTTTTCGGCATGCATTGGCAGTTCTTGCAATACTTCTGGCTACTCTTCACCCCAAATACGGCAATTTTGATTGTTCACGTATCCATTCAACCAGAAATGAGATTCGTCGCTAGACACAATTTTCCGATGAAAATTTTCATCCAACTTTGCCAGCACTTATTCACCAAAAGCTAGCCGACATTTTGTCATACAAATGTTACGTCACGTAAGTTTGGAAATGCCCAAATATATATATTAAAAAAAATTAAACAAAAACCAAAAATTCTTGCAACGTCTGCAAACATTTTGAAATTCTTTAGTGGTGCTGATGCCAGAACAACAATTGCATACCTACGTACATACCTCAACAACAAGGACAATAGACTCGTAAACTTTATTCAATACCGGCCATATACATAGCGAGGGGCGAGGGAGAGAGCACAGAGAGATCCATTCATTCGGTTTCATCAGCATCAATATTTCAATGTAGCAGTGTTGCATGTGATTGTGTGAGCAATATATCATTCAATCGTTTCAAAATTTTACAAAAATTTCACTATTCCATCGAAAATGAAAGGAAGGAAGGAAGTTATACGAAAAATGATAATGACTTACTCATCACAGTTCATGTTGATTGTGAATAGTGGAAAATTTTTGTTTGTGGTTGAAAGTTTGTAGCAGTTTATACGTACACACAAATACCATAGAAAGTACTCAATTGGATCGTATAAAATTTTAATCGTGAATAAATATAGTACATGCATAGATACAAAGGCCTAGAAGCAAAGGACAAAAATTTTTTAAAATATGTGCGACCAAAATAAAAAACTCTAGAGCAAGATTAGAATGTTCAAAGAAAAACAATTTTTTAAATACAATATTAAACTAAGAGGTGGAGCTATGGGGTTAGTATAACATATATGAAGCAAATGATCATGAATAATAACTAATGGTAGCCGTTTAGACTTTTGACCAGATTCCTGGGCAATTTGGATATTACTTATTGATTTCAAGCGCTTTTAAGTACATTTTTGTTTCTCTCAGAAGTTAAGTTTTTTAGTAATTATTAGAGAAGATAAAAAGCATATTTTGCCTAAAAAAGCATATTTTGCATATTTTTGCCATTTTTTGATGTGTTAGCTTATTTCTAAGGTTAGAGCATATTTCGCACTATAGAGCATATTTTCTGCATATTTTGGCAAAAAATACAATTAAGAAATGTACGGCATCTCTTATTATCGATATAAAAAAAAACATCTGGCATCACTTACTCCCATTTATTCAAAATGTTTGAGATGTCAAAATTGTTAATACCGCCCGCGCTGATAATTTTCATTGTGATTCCCAAAAAAAAGTGATTCGTTCATAAAATGCCGAAAGCCAAAGAAAATTTGCGCGCATTTATGGCGCGAATGGCAAAAGAAAATAAAGGTGAACTTAGAAGTGATGGTGCTGTTTTGTTTTGTAAAAGTTGCGAAAAAAACATAAACGCCACCAGAGTGTTCCACGTTGCACAGCATTTTTCTACAGCAAGGCACCAAAAACAATCAAAAATGCGACTAGCACAGGCGGCGCCAGAACAAGCTTTATTGAGTGAATGCATAGAAATACCTGCGCATCCTTTTGGCATGGATTTATGCCAAACGTTCCTGAAAGCCAACATTCCGCTAAAAAAAAGTCTCCAATCCGCATCTGATTCAGTTTTTGGAAAGCTATACGAATCAGAAAATCCCATGCGAAAGTACGCTTCGTCAAAAATATGTTCCATTGCTGTACGGCGAGTGCATGGAAATGATGCGTAAAAAGGCTTTCAATAAGAATATTTGGATCTCAGTGGACGAGACTACAGATGGAGAACAACGACTTATAGCCAATTTTATATTCGGAATATTAGATGGTGGCGAAGAAGAAAATGACAAATCTTACTTGCTCAACGTGAGTGAAATAGATGCGGCCAATGCCAATAATATTTCTACGTTCGTCAACGATTCCTTAATTCTGCTGTGGCCTGAAGGTTAGTATTGAATGTGTTCTTTATAGAAATATATTTTAACTTAACATCACTACAGGAGTCAAATACGATTGCGTTTTGGTTGCAATAACGGATGCTGCGCCATATATGGTTGCAGCAATGAGATCTCTAAAAACTTTATTTTCCAATATGCTTCATTTGACGTGTTTCGCCCATGGTCTTCACCGCGTTTGTGAATTTATTCGGAGCGAATACCATGAAGTCAATTTGCTTATATCTAGCGTAAAATCTATTTTCGTTAAGGTAAAATTGTCCATTTATTGTATGTATGGTTGAATGAAAAACCTTTTTATTCCCGTTTTAGGCACCATCACGCAGTAAAAAATTTAAATCCACATATCCTGAAATAGCACTACCACCAGCACCTTCAACGATACGTTGGGGGACATGGTTGAAAGCAGCTGAATATTACAGCGATAATTTTTCGGAGATAAAAGCCCTGGTAGAAGGCTTGAGGGAAGAGGAAAGCGAAGCAATTCGTGTGGCCAAAAATTTGTTTACAAGTGATACAATTTTAAATGATTTGACTTTTATAAAAGCGAACTTCGCTATAATTCATCGATCTATTACTATGTTAGAAACAAAAGGCTTGTCTTTGAAAAGCAGCCTCAAGCAGGTTAAAAATGTTTGAAAATCTTTAAAACAGTTGAGCAATAAGGTGTTTTTTGACAAATTTGAAGCAGTTTTTGGACGGAATGTAGGATTCGAAGATATAAAAATTATTGAAAAAATTTTGTTCGAAAATAAAACCCTTTCCTCTGAATATGTAAACAAACTTACTCCCAGTAAATTAACTCATTTTAAATATTGTCCAGTTTCATCCTGTGATGTAAAAAAAAACGCAAAAAATTTACTGTGCAAAATCTTAAGCAACATATGGTTGTATACTGCAATAATCAAAATTGTCGACAAGATTATACCTAAATCACTTGTTTTTTTCTTTTTTATATACCTTATATTTTTTACAAGTCTGAAATACGCGTAAGCTGAATGAATTTCTAGTTTTATTTTGTTTTACAATATGAGTATGTAAAAGAAAAAGCTACTCGAATTGAAAGCTGTGCTATACGATATGTATGATTTTAAACAATACATTATTTTTTTACTGCGTGTTATGAAGGCATAGATGCTACTGCAAAATTTAATGTTTAAATTGAAATAAAATGTTTCAAGAAATTTTAACTACTTTTATTTTTGTTTAGTATGTATGTACATATATTTTGAAGATTTTTATTCTGCATATTTTTTCTTTTATAGTGCATATTTCGTTCATTTTTAGCGCTTTTTTAGGATCCTAAAGTGACTTTTTTAGAGCATATTTTTATCTTCTCTAGTAATTATGTTGAGAAAAAATGTGGAGTAGTAAAAATTAATGAGGGCCTGTCATACAGTTCACTTCTCCAAGAGAATTCTGGAGCGGTGCGATTAAAATTTGCAAAAAAAAACCTCGATTTTGTATGGTAACCCCTAAAAGACGTAGAGAAAAATTTAATATAGTAACCAATTATGAGGTCGGTCATACATTTGAGGTATTTCAATAAATGCCTTGACTTTCATCATTTTTTTGAAGTTTAGGAAGGAATGCAAACTGCCTGAGTCATAAAATAGTTTCTTGGTGCCAATTTGTTATCACAAAATAGGCATCGCAATGATGCCTATTTTAAGCTTCCGGAGTTTCTGACGAGTCACTATAGACGTTATAGTTCGGCATTGTTCTGAAGCAACACATCCTTTTTTTGGGTAATTCTCAATTCTCAAGTTTTGGTAGAGATGTCCAAAGTTAGTGCTTGTGTTAGTCGAGGCAGCTCACAGTAGATGATATCTTTCCTGTCCCACTAAAGGTAAAGTAAAATTAAAAGCTAACATGCCGATCTACTGTTATAATCTTCATGATATTATCGACATTTTTGACGACCATCCATCACAGTTACAGAAGCTTGCCTAGTATTTTTGCCTTTAGCAAAGCAAGTTCGTGAAATTTGTTGAGATTTCTCTGTGATAACCTCCACAGAGTATACATAACTCTGAATTTGTTTGACCAATATTCTAAGAAATATATCATTACAGCCGTCCAATTAAAAAAAAATCTCCTTACAGTCGGCTAGGGCCGACCAAACTATACCCTGCATATGTAGATTTATATATAAAAAGTTTACTCGAATATCCAACTTTTCTTTTATTTCCACTTTTCGAGAAACAATTTTTGCATATACTACTAATTTACACCCGAAATATGGTTGACTTTGACGAAGTAAAAGGATTTTAAGATAATTCCGAGGCTTAGTATGAGAGCTATATAAAAAGTGGGCGTGGCTTACCACTTTCTAGTAAATCCAATTAATTTTTCAATGTTAATCCACACCTTAAATTTGGTGTCCTACTTTGAATAGTTTCTAAGTTATGGTGGTTAACATTTTTGTTTAATTTCCTCAACTTTGTATGGGAGCCCCAATAAGAAGTGGGCGTGGTACGCTGATTTTTCGCCACATTATTTCCGACTACGATATTAATTTAAGTGTCAATTATGGTTATTCTAGACAGAAGATTGCCGAAGTTACAGCTGTTTCAATTTAAAATTTGTATGGGGGCTACGATAAACACTGGGCGTGGTGCGCCCATTTTCTGTGAGCCTAGTTGCTCGTACAATACTAATCCATACCCTAAGTCTCGTTGTACTAGGCTAAATGGTTTGTAAGCTATGGAGCTTAACATTTTAGTTTAATTCACTCGACTTTGTATGGGAGACCCATGAAGGAGTGGGCGTGGCACACTGATTTTCTGCCAGATTTTTGCAGACTACGATATTAATTTAAGTGTCAATTATGGTTATTCTAGACAGAAGATTGCCGAAGTTACAGCTGTTTCAATTTAAAATTTGTATGGGGGCTACGATAAACACTGGGCGTGGTGCGCCCATTTTCTGTAAGCCTAGTTGCTCGTACAATACTAATCCACACTTTAAATCTCGTTATTCTACGCTGAATAGTTTGCAAGTTATAACCGGTAACATTTTTGTTTAATTTCCTCAACTTTGTATGGGAGCCCCAATAAGAAGTGGGCGTGGTACGCTGATTTTTCGCCAGATTATTTCCGACTACGATATTAATTTAAGTGTCAATTATGGTTATTCTAGACAGAAGATTGTAGAAGTTACAGCAGTTTCAATTTAAAAGAAGTACAGACACTTTGTATGGGAGCTACGCTAGAAAGTAGGCGTGGCTCATCCACTTTTGGTGAGGTTATATAATAGTATAATATAACTCTATGTGAAAAATATTGTTGTCCCAAGTGGTATATTGTGTGAGTTATAGCAAGTTAAAGATTTTGAAAATTTCGAGGTTAGTCGCTTTGAATGCTTGGTGTGGGCGTGGTTATTGACCGATCATGCCCAATATCAATCCCCTCCGTACCCTTGGATCATAGATTACTTATGCCAAATTTCATCGAAATAGCTCAATATTTACTCAAGTTATCGTGCGAACCAGCCAGGTGACAGACAGACGGACGGACGGACGGACGGACATCGTTAAATCGAAAATTTAATCGACGCTGATCACGAATATATATCCATGTCTATATCTCCGGAGATTCCTTCAAGTGGACACAAACATCTGACCGAAATGAATATACCATGCATATTGCATTATGCAGGGTATAATAATGGATTTCTTCTTCTCCAATCTAATATTTAGTAAAATACCGATTAAAGACTATCTTTACTACTGATGTTCTCATGCACTCACTGGTATAGTATAGTTATGTAAACTTAACTGGTATTTATTGATTTCACATTTGTTAATCTGTCTAATCAGTGTTAGTCTCATAAACTAACTCTTTTATTCACAGTCTATCGAATTTACTTACATAAGCAGATGCATATTAGCATGGCAACAGAAATAGGAATTTACAAAATAAATGAATATGCTGAATGAGCTTTCATTGACCTTTTGCTTGTCAATCTTCTTACTTAATTCAAGCGCACCTCCGACCGCTATAGAATTTGTATTCGAGTGAGTCAGTTGAGCCACTTGAATTGGTTGATAAATATATTGAATTTTTGCTATTCGCTTTAGTATTCATTCGAATACATATTCACTTTCATTTTTTTTTTTAATATAGTATATATTGTATAATCCGAGTTTTTTCGTAATCTATTCCGATTTGCTTGGTGATTGAATGACTGAATGAATGTATGAATGTTGTCCTTTAAAATGTGTTGTAATATGCGTATGAATCGAAAAATTGGACAACTCTAGTGTTTTTTTTCGATTGCTCTCGATTTCTCTCTTTTTCTCTCTCTCTCTCTCTTTCTCTCTATCTGTCTTTCTCAATATATCTCGCTCTAACTTTCTAACATTACCATGCTGCCATGCTGAATGCATTTTTACATTTAAATTTATTTTATTTTATATTTTTATTTGAATTTTTATTTTACATTTTTATATGAATGAATTTGTACCTACTTCATTTTTTTAATAACATTTTCAGAGAATTTTATATTTATATATTGGCCAATAGTAGTAGTTTTCGTTGTAGTTGTTGTTATTATTGTTCATCAAATGATTTTGCTAACTTTGGTAGTCATATACGTATGACTACTCATGTTATCAAAAATGTTTGCCTCTGTGATTTAAATAAATCAACAATTTCAGTTCAAAAGCCACTATAGTAAGCAAATCAACAGAACGGCAAAATAAAAAAAATTGTCCTTCTATGAATGAATAGTCGAATATAGATATATTAAAAAAAAAAAGAATTATCCTTGAACTTTGGTTTATGCTATATGCTTTGTGTACATTTTTATAGATAGTTCTTTCTATAAAAAAAAACTATTTGCGATTATTGCTCAATTGCAATTTATTTCACTCAATATATTGTATATTATAGATCAATATTTTTTATTATAAAATATATTAAAATAAAGCACGTTGACATAGTAACGTATTGACATAAATACTTAAAAATGTTTGGCATATTAAAGTGCACAAGAAATAATAATTCAGTTGTAAATTATTGTACGTAAAGTAAATTGTAAAATTGTTATTGGAATGAATGATCATAAATGAGTGTTTCAGATGTGTGCACTCTATTATTTGATCATTCGAAGTAAGCATCAATCATACAATCATACATATTGTAAAATTATGAAAGAGCTTATCTTATATATTAAATATGTAAATATACAAATAAATGTATATTTGATAGTTCGTAAACAAAGTGAAACATTAATTTACTCTGTTGAATAAATGCAATAGAGAGTTAAATGTTATGGCATAATGGTATTGTACATATACTTAGTCCAGGTTTATCGATAAAATATAGTGACAAATTTGTATAAACAAGGTACAGCGTGATATTTTAAGAGCCTTCGGTTTTGATTTAAAAAAAAAAAAAGAACATACAATTTAGAGAAATGTATGAAATCTTTATTTGAGTCGATAGAATGATCTATATAATTCAATGTTTAAAGATGATTTCATGTAAATTTTGACCGCTACTGCGCTTCAAATGGTTCATACGTTGAGTCCAATTTTGGCATACTCTCTCCAACATATCGGCCGGCATCTCACGAATAAATTCCTCAATATTGACTTTCAGTGCGTCAACCGTTGCGGACTTGTCGCTATAGATATGAGCCTTAACATAGTCCTACAAAAAATAGTCTAACTAATCGGCCCCAATCGTGAAATAAACTATTCACCGAACTCGCCTCTTAATTCACGTGCTGTAGACCTTCATTCAACTTTGCCAGCGCCCATCGACTAAAAGTTAGCAGTTGTGCTAGGTCGTGTGCCTTTAATTTTTGCAGCAGCTGTATTTAAAAGGCTTTACACCCAAATCATTCCGCAAAATGTACCACGTAGTGGAGTAGCAGGGGCCCAATTGCTGCGAATCGATAATTCACGGTCATCAACAACACTGGCGGATACAGCTGCGATGTTTTCATCTGTCCGCAATCTACGTATGCGTGTTGGTGGTTTAATGTCCAATAATGTCAATTTGGTGCGAAATTTAGTCATTGATTCCGAATAGCTGCCTCAGAAGGTCGCCCGAACTGACCATAAAATGGAAGAAATGCACGATGCACTTGCTTAACCGAGCACGAATTTTGATAGTAAAATTCAATAATCTGCAAGCGTTGTTCGTTTGTAAGACCAAAATGAACATGTTTGAAAGTAACATGTAACACGAAAATAGCTGAGCTGCCAAAAAGAAAGTTGCTAAAAAATCACCCTGTATATATTGTTTGATATTATTTTTTGTTATTTATTCTAACCACTTCAATATCAATTCTGGCAAAAAATTACCAATTTGATTTTCGAAGGTATGCAAATGATGAATTATCTTCATCAAAACTGAAAATTGTAAGAAGATGCATATGTTTAAATATTTAACGTGGCATCAATGAATAAAATCTAAGAATAACTGCACAAGTTATGAGTAATTATGTGAAAACTTTAGGTTTCTCTCCGCTTGTATTCAAGTCGAAATCGTAGAGAAATTGTATATAGATATACTGAATTGGATATAGTACAACATTTATCGATTTAATAATTAAATGGTAGAAATTTGCAGGGATAAATGCGACGTCGCAATTAAAAGTTTTAAATAAATGTTGTGAAAATTGGTAAACAACTCCATAATTTCCGTAACCCTTAGCTATATAAAATGTATGACCCATTCACATCAGTTTTACTCCGCAACATATTCTGCATATTTACTCCCCAATTTCGACTCCTTACAAAATGAAAAAATGGAATTATATAACATTTGATCCCACTGCTCCCATAGTACCAATAGAGAGGTAAAATATGTGACTGGCCACAGTACATCTAAATATGTTCGTAAATATTTCAGCATATTATCTTCACATGTTAGATGAGCTTGAAGTTCCGCTAGAGGGATGAAAATTAAATCAAAATACATTATGTTTACTAGTACGCCATAATTCTATCACGCATACTTCCTTGATCTTCTGTTTCATATTACTTAAGATCCTTGCGTATTGCTGTCACTATTCGGCAATAACAGCGATTACCTTGCTTCCATCATCACTAATCTGTAATACATAATTTGCACTTGAGGCTCTTTTAAGTTGAATTAGAGTTTCTCAATCTTTTTTGTGTTTTTATTATATTATGTGGCCAATTTTGATTTTAACCTTTGTGTTCAGCAAGATTAACCCTTTCTAGATCTTTCTTGACTGGGTAAGAAGCTCAGAGGGATTTGATACTCTTCATCATTTACTTACTTTTTCATGTATTGTAGAATCAATTTTACTTTTAATTATTAGCAAAAATAGGTCATAGGTTTTTCATAAACAATTATTTTTTATACAAACAAATTATTTTCTGCACTCGTTGACCTAGAGTCGAACTAAATCTCATGTGAAATGACTGAACTATCTTATAGAGAAAGAGAGAGTCAAAGAGCAGGAGATAGAACAAGACACCAATGTAAAACCAACAAATATATGAAATTAACGTAAACAAATATATATTCATTATATTTATGCAATAATGTGGTAATATAGGTCAAAAGGAGAACACATAAATATACACACGCTCAAACACAATTACGACCAAAAATACATTATCAGTTGAATTTATGTCTTTCTATTTGGGATATGATTTACCACCCGCAACTCATACTTTACACTCGTACATATATATATTATCACTTGATGCAAATGCTTTACGTTTAAAACTTTTTTTGTCGGTGAGGTTGGTAGGATTTTAATGCAAAACAAATATTTACTAAATGTTAAGTTGTACCAACTTATTAAAATTCTATATTTGGATTTTGTATCAAATTATATAAAAAAGAAGTTAAATGGAACTTAAAAAAGTCTTGAATGCAAAGTTATTTTTATACTATACAAATGGATTAGCAATTTACTGCCGAATTTGATGCTTTTATAAGATTAGTTCCCTTCACTCCGGAGTCGCCCCTAGAAAAAGAATAAATATATTACCGACTACCCTAAATTTATCTTCGTTGCATTTCTTCAGAACATATTTATCGACTACTAAATTATTCACTACAATATTTTCTCCAAACATCTTAACACCCTACTCGCACCCCTTAAGGAGGGCTCTCTATAAAATTATTCTAAAAATACATGAAAATCGACGATTAACCTCAATTGCTTTTCGCGTAGTGGAATGTATGACAACTCACCATTGCCTATTTTACCCCAAAATTTTTTCTGTGCACAATTATCCCCTAGCTGAATCTCTTAAAGGGGCAGCCGTACAAAAAGAATGCGAAATTACATAAGTATCTACTAATGAAAGCTCATTCGACTTTGTAGAATGACACTGCATAACTCCCGTTGTGCAGTGAAAATTGGGAAGGACCTCTCCGCACCGTTTAATACCGAACGGGGTTTCAGACAAGGTGATTCGTTATCGTGCGACTTCTTCAATCTTATTATGGAGAAAATAATACGAGCTGCTGATCTACGACATAATGGCACTATCTTCAACAAAAGTGTCATGCTGTTAGCGTATGCCGACGATATTGACATAATCGGCATGAACACGCGAGCAGTCAGTGCAGCATTCTCAGAGTTGGAAAGAGAGTCGCGTCGGATGGGTCTCACGGTGAACGAGGGCAAGACGAAGTATCTAGTGTCAACAAACAAAGAGTCCCGGCGTCTTGGACAGCACGTCACTGTTGACAACTACGCTTTTGAAGTAGTAAGGGACTTTGTCTATCTTGGAACCAGCATTAACAGCAGTAATGACGTCAGCTTGGAGATCATGCGTAGGATAACTCTTGCTAACAGGTGTTACTTTGGGCTGAGTAAGCAATTGAGAAGTCGAGCCCTCTCTCGAAGAACGAAAACTACACTCTACAAGTCTCTCATCATGCCTGTCCTAACATATGGCGCTGAAGCCTGGACAATTTCCACCTCGGATGAGCGAATACTTGGAGTTTTCGAGAGAAAAGTCCTACGCAAGATCTTTGGACCTATTTGCGTTGGTGGCGAGTACCGAATAAGGTACAACCATGAGCTGTACGAGCTGTATGCCGATATTGACATAGTAAAGCGCATCAAAATCCAGCGGCTGCGCTGGCTAGGTCATGTCGAGCGAATGGAAGAACACGCTCCAGCTAAGAAGGTGTTATATTCGGAACCCGCTGGAGGACGACGCAAAAGAGGAAGACCAAACCTCCGGTGGAAAGACCAAGTACTGGAGAACCTGACGGCGCTTGGAATTTCTAACTGGCGCCAGCTAGCGAAGAACAGAGATGGCTGGCGAAGCATGTTATTTTCGGCCTAAATCGATATTCGGTTGTTATGGCCACATAAGTAAGTAAGTAAGTATCTACTAATGATTCCATAGCTGCCGAGCACTGATCTTTAGAGGGGTGAAATGGAAGATCAATTCCCCTTAGTTTTATCTTTCCAATATTTTTCCTAAACAAACTTACCCTCTCTCTCCACCTCTTAAGGAGCCTGTCATACAAAATGAACGAAAAAACACCGGAATATCAACAAATACCCACATAAAAGTTGCTAAGAAATACAACTGAGACAAATAAAGTATACATTAATTTTTCGTCCATAATATTTCTTCCGATCTTACCCACTCGCTAAGGGGTCACAACTATATTCACATTTTTTCTTTATATACATATTATAACTTTGTATAACAACTATATGGGAAGTGGATGTGCCAATTATTGCAATTGTAATTGTTGTAGGTGAAATATAAAATAAGTAACGACGGCTCAAATTTTATAAAAAAAATTCCGTGATCAATCTATTTGACTATTCTATTCGACTTGACCGATCAAACTGATGTAAAAATATATCAATGCTTTTCCACCATAGATATATCAGCTTAAATTTAATTGTTATATTTCAAAAATTGTTCGGATTATCATTCGTAGTTAACGGAGTTCAATATATATCCGCTGATCAGAAATTTATACTTTTAACTATACTAGCGCAACATTCAATTGGTAATAAATATCTGATCAAAACTCTTTCTATTATTCTCCATCAAGAAACTAACATTAGACTTCATACATCTTAGGACATTATTTTAAATTTCATCGCGTAAAATGTAAAAATCATCAACGAAGTATCCTGGTAATGGGTAACTGAGCAATAGCTAATATCAAAAATTACATAATACAAAGTAAGTAGCTACTCAATATATGGTTGAAATATGATGACATAATGACTAAATCATAAATACAACAGCATCAGCATTACAACACAATGTCAAAATATTTATATACCTTACTCAGTTAACGTGGTTATAAATGATGCGTGTTCTATTCCATGAATGACATTTTTTTCCTATTTTCTTGAAAATGACAAAAACATGAGAAGACTATGACATAATGTTAAATCAAGTGGAATTTTTCTTGTAGTTGCTACTGATGTTGTTGTTGTTGTTTTATTTTGAATATACTAAATCAACTTTTATGGTTGGACGAGTATATTTGATGCAAAAATAATATTTATCCATATAGTGGGATATATATAGGTATGTATATATAGTGTGTTGAACATATATATATATTTACTTATCTATTGATATGGAAAATCAACAAAAATATTCAACATAAAGGGATATAAGAGGTTGAATAGATTTTAAGTGCATATCCTTGTTGTGTAAATGTCACATTTTTAATATAAAAATTTGTATTCTATCATCTTTTAAATATCCATGGTTATACCGTATATAAATATCATAATACTTTATATTTTTCCCACCGCTGTCATCTCAATCTATATATTTTCTTTTAATTCGTTCTATATTCAATGATTTGCTGTACTTAAATGTATTCCTTAATCATTTTATTATTTTGAAACTAACTACATTTTAAACTACATTCACACACCTATCAATGTAATTAGTATGCCGCTTTGAGCTTCACATAATCCACTTTGATTATTATCTTTGCTCTAAGGTCACGTCACTGGTCGCCATCCTCATCATGAACATCATTAGCATTGGTGTCGTCGGCGAAAAGCGTTGCCACCATTGTTGTTGTCGTTCCAGTTCATTTTGGCATTGTGGTAAAGTCAATACAAGCAGAGGTACACGTACTTTGTCATCATGTCATGCTTGCCATTCATTCACTTAGATATTATATCATTGAATAACTTATTACACAGTTGCGTACTTACATGCAAACGTGGTTATAACGATTGTAACAATATTAATTATATTTCATAGTTAATAATCCTTTTGTAGATTATTTGTAGATTATGATTGTCTACTTGTGAATACAATTTGTCAACAATAATAATTTAATAGTGGCTCAATGGAAATTTAATTAGTTTTGAAAATTGTATGTATATTAATACAGTTCATAATGATGACGAGGATATTTTCAAAAGATGTATAAAAATATTATAGGTAGGTGCTGTTAATGAATTAATCAATCGATCAATCAATTAGTCAAATTTTTCATAGGCAAAAATATACCAATTGATATTATAATTATATGGAATTTTATGATAAATAACTATAGAAGAAAAGTGAGAGATATTGAAAAGGTTGTTTAGATCAACTTCAAAGAGATATTTCATAGCAAAACATAGTGAATTATTTATGAAGAAATAAAAATGTTGAAAATGTGAAATAAAAATATTAACAAATTCCTATTTGAACCTGAAATTAAAATTAATCCAATTGATTAAATTGCCAATTCTCTCAATTTGAGCGTTGCAGTTTTTTTTACTAGGTAAGTTTTGGAATTTCAACGAATATTTTTTTTTCAAAAACATATCAACAACCAAAAAAAAAATTCGAATATACTTTCCGCTTCATCATTTTTTTTGTTCTTGCCATCATTTTACATACCAAAGGCTTTATATCCCCAGACCAGTAGAATATCTCATAAGAAGCATTTTTACAAAAACTTGATTTCGAACTTGCATGAGCATAGACCATAGACCACATGACAATATGTAACAGCTTATGGAGAAATCATGCGTTGCATAAACAAAAAATGCAGCAAATGCACGAGCATTCATGCATTCTTAAACCGAACAGAGCATAATTTCATCAGATGCTAACGAACACAGAAAAACAAGAAGAATGGATGTTGAATGTTGGCTAAGATCACAGAAACGCACATCTATATAGTACATAAAGGAAACTATAGATGAATATCTGTTTTTATATGGAAGCATATGTTGGTTCCTAATACCTGTAATGCACAAAAACTTCAAAATGTTTGAATTGTAGTAATACATGTGTAAGTTATATTGATCTATACTCAGAATACGTATTAACAATTATTAGTAAATCAGCTTGAAATAAAATATGTAATATGCAATTTATTGACATCTTTGGTTATAATATGTAATTGCTTCATTATATAGCACAAAATAAGTCATTCAGGAACAGAATGACTTGAAATTTTGTATGGAATACTGATTTGGTGCAAAAATAGGAATTTCCAAGTTTTAGAATGATACATTGAGAAACATCAACAACTCTCTTACAAATTTATATGGAATACTGCTTTGCTAAACAAATATGACTTCCAAAGTTTCAGAATGATGCACTGGAAAATAATGGTAGATCCCGTACAAATTTGGCCAATATTTAAAAAAACAAAGATTTTGTTTGTCAACTTCAGTTATTTACGAACGGAATGGCTTGAATTTTGAAACTTTTCCATGACAAATTGCCAATTGCTTGCCGACAGGTATGTACCGTTCGAAAGAAAAATCCTTTCGATATTAAATTTGTTATGCTTCAGCCTGTCACCATTATCATCATAATTACTTACTTACTTACTTACTTATGTGGCCATAACAACCGAATATCGATTTAGGCCGAAAATAACATACTTCGCCAGCCATCTCTGTTCTTCGCTAGCTGGCGCCAGTTAGAAATTCCAAGCGCCGTCAGGTTCTCCAGTACTTGGTCTTTCCACCGGAGGTTTGGTCTTCCTCTTTTGCGTCGTCCTCCAGCGGGTTCCGAATATAACACCTTCTTAGCTGGAGCGTGTTCTTCCATTCGCTCGACATGACCTAGCCAGCGCAGCCGCTGGATTTTGATGCGCTTTACTATGTCAATATCGGCATACAGCTCGTACAGCTCATGGTTGTACCTTATTCGGTACTCGCCACCAACGCAAATAGGTCCAAAGATCTTGCGTAGGACTTTTCTCTCGAAAACTCCAAGTATTCGCTCATCCGAGGTGGAAATTGTCCAGGCTTCAGCGCCATATGTTAGGACAGGCATGATGAGAGACTTGTAGAGTGTAGTTTTCGTTCTTCGAGAGAGGGCTCGACTTCTCAATTGCTTACTCAGCCCAAAGTAACACCTGTTAGCAAGAGTTATCCTACGCATGATCTCCAAGCTGACGTCATTACTGCTGTTAATGCTGGTTCCAAGATAGACAAAGTCCCTTACTACTTCAAAAGCGTAGTTGTCAACAGTGACGTGGTGTCCAAGACGCCGGGACTATTTGTTTGTTGACACTAGATCATAATTATGATCATATTTAAAGCATATCAAGGCCCAGTTTACAAAAATAACAACAACAGCAACAACAACTGTAGAAACAAAACTTGTATTGTTACGCACTAAAGCTATACATTATCTCTCCGACATTGTCAGCTGCAACAGTAATAGCATCAGTAGTGGAAATAGCAGCAAGGACAACAACATTACCAGCATGTAAGCGACTATGGCCCGTTTTTCCTCCTTGGAACTGCGGGATTTATACAAGCGCCCTAAACAAACCAATGGTCAGTCAAAGAAACTAACTTAAAACAATAACAACTACATCATCACAATTATCTTTGTCATTTTAGGTGCATAAACATTGTTCTTGTTGATAATATTCTTACTGTTGTTGTTGTTGTTGTCATCAACACCATCGTAATTGTTGTTGTTGTTATTTTTGTGACCCAACAAGAAAAAAATAACAACATCTGCTGCTGTTGCTGCTACTATTACATACTACAGCAAGCATTCAGTAAGCAAACAACATCAAGCAAATGCAGTAATGCGAACAATTCATTTGCGCATTTTCTCACATTTGCACATGTATTTGTATGCATATTTGTTTCTGTTTGCATAGGTATATACTTTTTTTTTTAATGTTTATTTCTTATTCTTCACCATCACCATCAGCAGCAGTTGTTCTGTTCTGTTCTGTTTGCGGGTTTTATTGCGAATGAGGTTTTTCAAATTAAGTAGAACTGAAAACAAAATATTTTCTCTTACTTCATTTTTTCTGCTATTTCTCCTTCATCGTCTATTTCTTCATTATGTGATGCTATTTGTATGTAACTTGAATCTCACTTTATGCATATGTTGAAGCGTGTTTTTATAGAGCAAATGCTGCAATGAAAACGTGTACAATTTACTGGTGGCATGCTTGTGCCGTTTGTAGGTGTTTGGAATAATAATGATAAGAACTGTGTGAATTTACATGCACTTACCATAAGTATGTGTGTGTACATGGTTTGTCACATCCATGTTCCTGATGTTCACCTACATAGCACATACATGCATATATAATCTATCCCAGTTTTAACACGCACCAATGCAGATTGTTCCATGGTTATCGTGAAGAAAAATAGAAATGTTATAATGCCAGAGCACAGCTCTGAATAAAACTATATGTTGACAGGTACAAAATTGTGCAATGGCAGACCATACCTGGAAGCACACATAGAAAAATGTTGTGATTTTATTTCACTTAGAAGATGTCACAATCTATCTTGCTTCAGTTGGATCCGATATAACAAGAAGTCCAAAGGATTCCTGAGCGCCTATTGACAAAAAAATTGTGCGTTTTGTGGATCCTTTTTCCAATCTCTAACTAAATATAAGTGGGTGCCATAGCTCAGTAGTTAGTGCAATTTGCCAGAAATGTTTCTGAAAAGAGCTGTGTGACAAAACGAAGTTAGCGTGATGTCACAAGGGTTCTGCCGATCGGAACCGGCTAATATAAGTAGGTCCCTTTTAATGGTATCCAAATTTAACATGCACAACAGTTTTAGAAAGAAGCTCGGTGGTATCACAATGGGCCTTTCTGGCCTAAGTGTGTCCCATCAGGAGAGGGCAGCCACATAACCTAACCTAACCTAACTTAACTAAATATAACCCTTAGCCATTGTAAAAGTTTCGGCTGGAACATTTGTATTTTGTAATGGAGACTACCACATCGGAGTCTGCCATTGTGCTTGTAAGTAAGGGACAGTAGTATGCTCAACCTTCTTTGACATACAAAATTGGTTGACTTTCGATGATTCCGTGTCAGCCTCAACTTGCTCATTTTATTTCTATAAGAAGGTAAATATGGAGCTGTAAAAGAATGAGAGAAAAACGGTATTTTAGTACTTTTGAAGTAAAAAACTCTGTCCAGACTTAGAAAATAAGTTTATTTCAGAGAGAACGATATTTCACTTAAGATTACAACAAGCGATTCTAGAGATTGCTATATAGAAGTGGGAAAATACGGAAATACTTTCAGATATAAGATTACAAATATTATACTTCCTTCAAGCAACTCTCTGAATGCATTATACATTCCCTTGTAATATCAGTATATATTATCTTCACTTTGTAAATGGTATATCGTATTATCCAGAATCTTTAATTCAAGGCAATCTCTTTCCTCCACCAAGCATTTGTGAAATCTCCTCAGAATTTTTCTTAGATTAAAATAGCACCTGTGTTTTTGATTAAAATGACAAAAAAACATTTTTTAATTATTTCATATTTTTATGTTGATATCATCCTTCCTTGATATCATCCTTTCCCGAACGGGGTTTCAGACAAGGTGATTCGTTATCGTGCGACTTCTTCAATCTTATTATGGAGAAAATAATACGAGCTGCTGATCTACGACATAATGGCACTATCTTCAACAAAAGTGTCATGCTGTTAGCGTATGCCGACGATATTGACATAATCGGCATGAACACGCGAGCAGTCAGTGCAGCATTCTCAGAGTTGGAAAAAGAGTCGCGTCGGATGGGTCTCACGGTGAACGAGGGCAAGACGAAGTATCTAGTGTCAACAAACAAAGAGTCCCGGCGTCTTGGACAGCACGTCACTGTTGACAACTACGCTTTTGAAGTAGTAAGGGACTTTGTCTATCTTGGAACCAGCATTAACAGCAGTAATGACGTCAGCTTGGAGATCATGCGTAGGATAACTCTTGCTAACAGGTGTTACTTTGGGCTGAGTAAGCAATTGAGAAGTCGAGCCCTCTCTCGAAGAACGAAAACTACACTCTACAAGTCTCTCATCATGCCTGTCCTAACATATGGCGCTGAAGCCTGGACAATTTCCACCTCGGATGAGCGAATACTTGGAGTTTTCGAGAGAAAAGTCCTACGCAAGATCTTTGGACCTATTTGCGTTGGTGGCGAGTACCGAATAAGGTACAACCATGAGCTGTACGAGCTGTATGCCGATATTGACATAGTAAAGCGCATCAAAATCCAGCGGCTGCGCTGGCTAGGTCATGTCGAGCGAATGGAAGAACACGCTCCAGCTAAGAAGGTGTTATATTCGGAACCCGCTGGAGGACGACGCAAAAGAGGAAGACCAAACCTCCGGTGGAAAGACCAAGTACTGGAGAACCTGACGGCGCTTGGAATTTCTAACTGGCGCCAGCTAGCGAAGAACAGAGATGGCTGGCGAAGCATGTTATTTTCGGCCTAAATCGATATTCGGTTGTTATGGCCACATAAGTAAGTAAGTAAGTATCATCCTTCTTTTGTATTTCCATTGCTCATTTGTTGGTTTGTTTAAAAAAACAGCCACAAAAAAAGCACTCGATCCTGGAATATTAAATTTTTATACGTGGTTAAAGTCAATTGGTACCGTAGCTCACTGGATAGAGGATTAAGATTTCTGGACCTTTCTGGCCTTTCCGTCTGTAGCACATCTTTGAGAAGTCAATATACAACCGAACCTAATTCATTTTCTTTCCTCAATATTTTCTCAAAATACACTTACCCGTCTTACTTACATATCTCTATGCGTTAAAGGAGCTCCCCTGTTAAATGAACTTAAAAAGGAACTTTTTTTAGAGTATCATAAAGGGACTTCTAGAGTATCATATCAGGGATTAAGTATATGACTGAATGTTGCAAAAGGCGCATAATATTTTATATTACCGAGTTTCTCAATAGGATAAAATATGTAACAGAGCATCGCAAGGGGAGCTAAATATATGACCGAGTCTTCCAAAATATGTTAGATGTATAACGAGCTAAATATGCGAGAGAGTATCCAAAATTGAGTTGAATATGTGACCGAACACAACAAATTGGGTTAAATATGTGGCCGATTATTCCATGATAGGTTAAATATATTACCATCTACATATAATACCGAGTGTTCGAGAAGAGGTAAAGCATATGTATGATTGTCTTAAACCAAATGCCCCAAAATTGATTAAATATATAACCGAGAACACCAAAATGCATTGAATATATGACCGAGTGTCCAAAAATGGGCCAAATGAATGAACTAAATATCTTACTAAATATCTAAATATGAACTAAATATCTAGTCATATATTTAACCGATATTTTGACACTCGATCACAAAAGATCGAGTGTCAAAATATCAGTAAATATATGACTGAATCTTCCAAACGAGACTAAATAAATGAGCTAATGTAACGTTAAATATATGCCCGAGTGTCACAAAATGAATTAAATAAAAGGTATTTTGTAGGGAACCCCTCTAAGGTGGATATCCTCTCTCCAAGCTAAGTAATTAATAGGGTCGGTCATGCATCGCATCCCTCTAGGGACGATTTTGGTTACGCCTTTGCATGAAACTAGAGGAATGCACTAATTGTTTGATGCAAACAATTTCCTTTCGGGTGCACAGTTGCTTGTATGTATACGTACGTTTGAGTATCATCTATAGTACGCAATATACTCGTATATAAAATGTTTGACCTATATACTACATTAAAAAAAATTATTTTCATATCATTCTTAATTTTCAAAAATAATTTTAAATAGTACTTCTACGTCTTCTTTCACATCATTATTTTGGTTTTACCCTGGTGTTGATTACGCTTTAATGTGATTAAATGCATTTGTAGCGATATCATCTCCTACTAATGTTTATGAAATATGACGACAAATTCTATTACTTTTTTTCTTTATTTATTCAAGATAAATATTAATTTCAATAATTGCATTTATTAATTACGAATATGAATATAAGAAAAAAAGGAGACTTAATATTTGTGAAATACATGTTTAAAATATTAATAAAGGCGTGTTATAGTTATTCTTCTACAGTAAGGAAAATTTAATATTTATAAAATTTATTATAAAGTATTTAGTTCCAAAAAAAGATCATACATTAAAGAGCGACATATTCAAACTCCATGGTGTCCTACGTAGCCCCACCCACACTATCCGACATAATGATGGTTGTTAATGCTGGCATAGATAAGGAATTTACAGCAGAGAGACGATGACAAATTCTATAATTAATAACGTAAAAAATACATTGAATTTTTGAGATAAGTGACTTTTATTGCTTACCAGAAGATTGTTGTTGAAAGCAAAAATTGCAAAAATAATAATTTTCCTGAAATATTACATTCTTATGGAGTAAAGGAAAACTATAATATTTACCATGTAATTGATATCGTCTAATCACGATGTTCACGATGTGCAAACATTTCTGTTATACCCATGTCCATATGATTGTTGTTATTGTGCATATCGATATTATAATAATTTCTTTTTATTATTGTTATGTGTATGTGGATGGTTATCTGTCATGGCAGCAGTCGTAATAATGATAATAATATTGTAATACTAATAATAATAATAACAATAATAATAATAAATAATAATAACAATTATAGTGATAAACATACTGATGCTGAAGTTATCACTCATCACACTTGATGTGATGCTAATAATGTTGTCATTCTTGCAAGCAAAAATATTTGTTCAATGATAATTTTATAAAGTGATACTACGTGGAGTATCGAAGCTGACATTGTTACTATGCCTACGGAATAAATAATAAGAGATCCAACTATGAAGAACCAACTAAGGAGGAGCGAAGAGAGTAATAGAAATAAATTTAAAGTAGTCGTCGTGTATATAAAAATAAAAATTCCCGCATTAAGCTTGTGCTATTCTAGTTGTATGATAGTACGTCTCCAAGGACTTGATGATATTTCATTGTTACTATCAAAACAACATATCGGTCTAGTCTATCGATCCACACCCTTTTCATTTACTACTTTTAAGTTGGCTTAAATATCAGACTCTCTAATTGTTATCACTTGATATTACAAAATTTGGTTTGAGCAACATAAAGATAGCTTCAATCTAAAATTAAGCACATTGCCACTACTTTTTATTATCAGTCGCCTGCTTTTTACAACATTTTGTAATTCCAATGCTATGCATGAACATGTGATTTAGTGAACGTCAAAAGTAATCATTTTGCTTTAACCAGAAATATATGGGTACGAGTACATACATACATATGCCCCTACAGACGTATAATGGAGAATATGTGGAAGATGACAAAATAAACTTCAACAGCAATAATGCAAACATCAACATTATCGGCATTATCTCACCAACATCATCAGTCTCAATAATAGTAGTAGCTAGAAGCAACACAAAGCATTCAGCGGATGTAACTCGGCAAATACGTTGATGACTGCATACATTCTATACAGTAGCATCTACTTACAGTGAAATGAATAAATGAAAAAAAAAAAAAAAAAACGAGAAAATAAGGAAAAACAATCGAAATCCACAAAACATAATGCAAACGTTCCTGTCACAAGTATACGGATATATGAGGATTGTATGAAATACAATGAACTGGATGATTATTATGTACATACATATATAAGTCGATTAATGAATGAGTGAGTGAGTCACGTGGTTTAGTAGTTAGTTGGTGGTTCCGGTTCACTATTCACTACTATGCTGTAATATAATCATGCTATTGTAATAAAAGAAGAATTACAATTCATACAGGATGTTTCAAAGATATGATTTGATTTTGCATTTTGCCCATTTGTTTGCTTGTATCATACATAGGTTTGAGTTACCACTCAATTGTATTTAAGTGTTCTCATAATCATAATCTCAGTTGATTTATTTTGTCTTGCTGTGTATTCGTGCAAGTTTTTGCAATATATAAAATATCTAACGTAAGAATATATCGGATATTGGTATATGAGACTACTTTTACAAGAGCCCGTGAATGGATAAATTCGATTGAAAATTACGTCTACCTTCCTTACAGAAACATGTTGTTGAATGCATGTTTTCACACATATAAAGTCAATTTGATTACGATTGAAAACCCTAAAGATTTCAAGCTGAAATTTGCCACGAACATTTGTATTTACGGATTAATACTGATTGAAATGTATAATCCATATGAGAATTATTAAGGTAAATATTAAGTAAGAAGGAAAATGTTGTATAATTGCTGTAGTTTGTTTTTGTTATTGCTATCTACACACTTCGCTTGACAATAACGATGGTCTGTCAGAAAAAAAATTCGTCTTTGTTGATTGCAAATGCTTATGATGATTATGTTAATGCTTATTCTGATATCCACTGATTGTATTGATGATGATGGTGATGGTAATGAAAGCAGTGACGACAATGATGAGGATGATAATAATGACGAAAATGATGTTGATAAAACCGTCATATCGACATTGATGAAAATATTAATAGCTTTGATGATGGTGATGATGATGATGATATGCGGTATGTTGCTATACTTGTGATGCTAAGTGTGATAGTGATATGGATTCTATAAAAGTGTCACCACTGATGATGATTATATGGAATGTCTTTGTTGACACGATCATGTTGCTAATGAAAATTACGATGATGATGATGATTCTGATGATATTACGGTCGAAATCATTATAGGCACATGAACCATAAATACATATTTTCTCGTACAGCATGTGTGACTTGAAGAGTTTTTTAAATCTGATGTTTACGATGGTCAAAACCAATCCTCCGAAATGTTTCACACATACTAGATAATCTAAAGCATGGAATTTCAAATGGATCTGAGTCCATTTCCATTGCGATCCTGAAGTTCTAAGTGCCGAACCATCACCATCCGAAAGCGTTAGAGTTATATTTATGAACAAATTTTAAACGAATGCACAAATATTTGCATATTTAAAGGGAACATATTTGTTTTTTACTTTCTGTGGACTTTTACGTTCTTTGTATAAAGATTGTGTCTGAGAATACGCCTAGTGAAATTTTCCGTTGAATAATTTCTTAAAACACTTTAATCCTCTAGCGACCTTTCAAATGCCATTTTATTCAGACCATCCTGGAAAAGAGCCAAAACGACCCGTTGGTGAGAAAGCTAAGAGGTAAAAGGCTATACAAGATTATTCCCCATGAAGTTATACTTTATGTGCCAAACTATATATTTCGCTCCGATATGAATTTTAACCTTTTTTGCCCACTTATTCTAAAACCAGTCAAAAGCGAAAAAATTAAAATTTAATATGGCCATAAAACAAATTAGACCTGAGAATGTAAAACTTTTGGGAGATTTTACTATATGGGTCCTCAATGAGAATCATTCGGCACCCGAAAATACTGTATCACTGTGTTGTTAAAATTCAATGATATTTTTCGACCTTAAAGTACTTTTTAATAATTTCTTTAAAAAAAACCATTTGGCAGCCCATAATTGATTTTAGAAAAAGTTACAATTTTACCAAAATAAATTTACTTCTAAATTCGATCCCTCAAATTTAAATATAGATTATGAAAATAAAGATTTTTATGCGGATAAGAATATTTTTCGTTGAAATTTCATGTTTCACAACATGTACTATACGAAATTCTTCTCAATATCCCAGATATCACACCATAAAATTAAAACCTTCAAAAACATCATTATATTTGTCATCCACAAAAAGTTCCAAATAGATTTTCCTTCAATTCATCTTGTTTCAAAAAAGTCAGCAACAATCGTTCCGTGATTTGCTTTGTCAATGGCAACAATCAGTGTCCAGAAAATTTCTCCTTTTTGGCCATAAACGAAGTATTGTAGGAGCAAACTATGTGGTTTTTATGGACATTTCTCCCTGACTTTCTTCAGGGTAGATGTAATAAAAATATAATTTCCTACCATTAATTAGATGAGAAACTGGTTTTGTCAATAAGAAAACAACAGGTGAGCGCATAACATTCTAATTCTCAATTCTAAAACCTATTCCAACGCCTTGACATAAGTGCTTTCAGAAAGCTCTTCTTGAGTACTCCTAGCCGCAGTTCAATGTAAGTCAATTTAAAAACCTTTAACTGGCTTTATAAATGCTAATTAATAACATTAATTATTTTAAACAAATTTCTATAAATTTCCGTTCCTATCTTTCTACTAATTTTTTGAGAAGCAAAGCAAATATTTAATTCAAAATATTGTTAAATTCATTTATACTTCTACCTACTATTAAAGATATAATGAATACGTTTTTTCAACACAATACATATAGCCTGATTAAAAATGTTGCTAGCTCGTATCAGGGATCATTTGAGTAATGCCTATAGCGTGAGTATGGCAAATCCATAGACCAACATGCAAAGTGAGTTAATGTGTTCATGAAGACAAAATGTGTAAATGAACAAACGGGATAATTGCAGTTACAGAAGAAACTCATGTGTAATGACATAACTTTCATAAACTTCGTAGGTACTTCCTTGTACTAATTCTGAATATATATATATATATATATTTATATTATATATAATAGGGCTGGTCAAATTTTGTTTGCTCACAAATCGTATAGCAAAAACAAAGAAACTAATGAAGATTCGAAATATATTTGCCCCAAAACAGTATAATTTTGATCATCTGACAAAAAAGCAATGCTATTCGTGTAAAAATAATTTTTTATTCAACCGAAAATTTGTGTAAGGTTGTTGCTAATTTTATTTTACGCTAATAGTTCTTTGGGCAAATATATTATATTTAAAATCATTGGTAGTTGTATTAGCTTTTGCTTTTTTGCTAAATGATTGATCGTGCTTTTTTCCCCATAACAATTTGACTCGCCCTAATATACGTATAAGAACAGCTTACTTCTATCGAATGTAGAAACACAAAGAGCATCATAATGAATGCACTAAGTACACTATGTACATGGTACGAGTGTAACAATATTAAGGTATAATAGGTTCATAATCACATTGCTCCTTTTTTCATTTTTTGATTCTTGTTATGCAGCACTACTAATGATGAGATCATGTGTATGCTTATATAGGTTCGTACACGCATACATATTTAGCAACAGTTAAGGACATTTGCCAAAAAGAATTTTTTTTTTTTTGATTTTTTCTTTTAATTATAATTAAATTTCATATTTTTTTTTCATTTTGCTATTTTCATTACTAAAATTTACTTACAGTGCAAATTTCTTGTAATATCAATTGAAACTGAAATTAATCAAAACTTTTAATTGAATTAAATACCACTTCATTTGTATTTGTAAACACCATTCGCATAGAGTGAAGCAGAAATGGAAAAATTCCTTGCGAATTTTAGAAAACGAGCATTGCAGACCAGACCACTTTGTTATTGTTTCGAAAACTATAATTTACAGATAAACAAAAAATTCCATTCAAGTGTCAATTTGAACATGTATATTTTATATATATTTATATTAGATAATGGATCCTTGCCATTGATATAGGTCAATCACAAATAATTTTGAATGCAAATTCAATAAGCAGTCGTTGAATTTGACACAATTTGATCGATGCTAAAAAAGGCTTTATTCTAAAAATAAATTTTGTTTATAGAAAAATATGCTGTTCCAGGTGTTTCACTGGGTTACATTGAAATTTCTTTGATAACTAGAAAATTGAAATATTTAACTTTTATTGTGAATTGTCTCAACGATAGTGCTTCGATGAAATTAGTTAGAATTTTGGTGATAAAAGTTCACACTGTGATTATTATTGGCTCAATTAATTTACGTATTCGTAGGCATAGTTCACTATCGAATAAAACATTCTTACGCATAAGTATGATGCAGAGACATTCAAAATTTGATAAAGATTTCGTTACAAATGATCGAAATACTAACATATGGTAATAGGTTCCTCGAAAGAAAATAACAAACGACTGTAATAACCTTTAAACATGGGTGAAATCTGGCATAGCACGAAGTCTGGAAGCACATAAAATACCACATTATTTCCTATTGCTTTTTAAAATGTTTCTTAGAACATATCGAACACTTTTTACATATATCCACTTCAATGCTAATATTTATCAAATGCAAATTGAGTATTTTGTTCTTTGTCCAGGCGTAGAGCAAGTTTGAAAGCAGCAATCACTTAAATGCAGCTAACTAATAAACACATGGATACATAGGTATTGTGCATGTATTTATTCGATTATGGATGATACTATATACTATCTTATATAGTCTTATACAATATAATGAACTTGTGTTTAGTCGCAGGAGCATGGCACACAATGGAGTACCTACATTCTATTGTATTTTCATTGACAATGCAATCAACATCAATTGCATTGTGGTACTTAGGCACATAGCTAGTCGTAGTTCATTTTTACTGCATTTTCCATTCTCATTCATTCGATGTGGTTGCTTTTCTTAGATTTTTGATATGACAATGCAAGCATGTTGTACTCCTACAGGACATTGCATTAGTGTTGCACTATGAGCAAAAGTGTGTGTAAATATGAATGGTTAGTTGCTCTTTTGCCATTTTTTGTTTTCTTATTGGACTTTAAGTAATTAGAGCATCCAAAGTGTCACCATTGCATTATGTACACATTTGCATTTATGTAAAGGTCCTAGCAGAATTTTGACATATTTTTAAATGAATGTTTGTCTAAGCAAAGAGAAGTAGTTAACAGAAAAACGACTTAGATATAGATAGATACCATTTGGTGTCATAAAAATTACATTTATTTAGAGATTTGTTATCATGATTAAATATTTTTGTATCAAATTCATTTTGTGGTAGCTCTAAAATACTCGTTAATATACGAAATTTCCAAATTTTTCCTAAATGAACTTCTCAGAGGACTTCAAATCCTCCAAAGAGACTCTATACACTGCCTCACTTCAAAGACACTACGGTGGTCTGATGAAATCCGGCGAGAATTTTTTTCTTTAATTGAAATACTTCAGCTTCACAGTCTGAAGAGAAATTGTTCCTTGTAAAAAGTTTCATATATCTTGATAAAGTGCATTTTTATACCCTGCATAATGCAATATGCATGGTATATTCATTTCGGTCAGATGTTTGTGTCCACTTGAAGGAATCTCCGGAGATATAGACATGGATATATATTCGTGATCAGCGTCGATTAAATTTTCGATTTAACGATGTCCGTCCGTCCGTCCGTCCGTCCGTCCGTCCGTCCGTCTGTCTGTCACCTGGCTGGTTCGCACGATAACTTGAGTAAATATTGAGCTATTTCGATGAAATTTGGCATAAGTAATCTATGATCCAAGGGTACGGAGGGGATTGATATTGGGCATGATCGGTCAATAACCACGCCCACACCAAGCATTCAAAGCGACTAACCTCGAAATTTTCAAAATCTTTAACTTGCTATAACTCACATAATATACCACTTGGGACAACAATATTTTGCACATAGAGTTATATTATACTGCTATATAACCTCGCCAAAAGTGGGTGAGCCACGCCTACTTTCTAGCGTAGCTCCCATACAAAGTGTCTGTACTTCTTTTAAATTGAAACTGCTGTAACTTCTACAACCTTCTGTCTAGAATAACCATAATTGACACTCAGATTAACACGGTAGTCAGAAATAATATGGCAGAAAATCAATGTGCCACGCCCACTCATTTCTGGGTCTCCCATACAAAGTTGCGGAAATTAAAAAAAATGTTACCGGTTATAACTTGCAAACTATTCAGCGTAGAATAACGAGATTTAAGGTGTGGATTAGTATTATACGAGCAACTAGGCTCACAGAAAATGGGCGCACCACGCCCACTGTTTATCGTAGCCCCCATACAAATTTTAAATTGAAACAGCTGTAACTTCGGCAATCTTCTGTCTAGAATAACCATAATTGACACTTAAATTAATATCGTAGTCGGCAAAAATCTATCAGAAAATCAGTGTGCCACGCCCACTCCTTCATGGGTCTCCCATACAAAGTCGAGTGAATTAAACTAAAATTTTAAGCTCCATAGCTTACAAACCATTTAGCCTAGGACAACGAGACTTAGGGTATGGATTAGTATTGTACGAGCAACTAGGCTCACAGAAAATGGGCGCACCACGACCAGTGTTTATCGTAGCCCCCATACAAATTTTAAATTGAAACAGCTGTAACTTAGGCAATCTTATGTCTACAATAACCATAATTGACACTTAAATTAATATCGTAGTCGGAAATAATCTGGCGAAAAATCAGCGTACCACGCCCACTTCTTATTGGGGCTCCCATACAAAGTTGAGGAAATTAAACAAAAATGTTAACCACCATAACTTAGAAACTATTCAAAGTAGGACACCAAATTTAAGGTGTGGATTAACATTGAAAAATTAATTGGATTTACTAGAAAGTGGTAAGCCACGCCCACTTTTTATATAGCTCCCATACTAAGCCTCGGAATTATCTTAAAATCCTTTTACTTCGTCAAAGTCAACCATATTTCGGGTGTAAATTAGTAGTATATGCAAAAATTGTTTCTCGAAAAGTGGAAATAAAAGAAAAGTTGGATATTCGAGTAAACTTTTTATATATAAATCTACATATGCAGGGTATAGTTTGGTCGGCCCCAGCCGACTGTAAGGAGATTTTTTTATAATATTATTGATGTAATAAATCCAATCACACCCATGTCTTCATCCTTTGTGCACATAAATAAATAGAATATTTATCTAAAATTCATTGCACATGTTTTATTTTATGAGGTAATAGAAACATCAAAAAATGTGCATAATCGGATGAAAACCATACCTATCGATTTTTTTTTAATATAAACTTATTGTATATAATTATAATTCGGATAATAATTTTTTCAAAGAATGAGTATATTTGTAAGTGGACAATATCGGGAGTAACATTTTTACCTGCTAAAAAAAATACTTGATGTAGGCCCTTAATATTTTCGTTTGTGTGGTTTTTTCGTTTAGTTTGCAAAAATTCTTCATTTTGAAATCAGTTAATATGAATAAAGCAAATGTGATTAAACATATAAAAACTAGAAAAATAATTACTATAAAGAAATGTTGCACTCTAGTTAGCTTTGTATAATTTTCTAGTACATATCTAAGAGACAAAAAAGCTTTAAAAAGTTCACCTCAATTAAATAAAATAACCTTTATATGGTTGTTAAGGGTGTTTTATTTTTTGTATAATTTCACATACACTTGTGTAGATAAATTCAATGATAAGTCAACTTGAATGCCTCCATATATATGTATGTATGGTAAGAGGTTAAGCTACCAATAGAGAACTAAATTCAAATGGCAGCGTTAAACCTCAACAGTAACAGCCACAACAACAAATTGCATTTTAATTGCAAATGCAATTTAGCAATAACAACAATAATAAGAACAGTAGCAACGAAAAAAGAAAAATAAAATCAACCACTACACTAGCTTTTGTGAGCTAAATTTTCAACTACATCGACTACATGCTGCTCTGCCACCTCTGCCACTACTATAACAACAGTAATAATAAAAGAGAGAAAATTGTTCAAGTTCTTCACAATTGCATCAAATTTTCCACTCATATGTATATATATACATATGTAAAAAGAGCGTGTTATAATTTCACTTAAGGAAATTGCACGTAATCCTTTCATTTATGTTATTATTTTTTTATTTCGTTCTTCTTTTCATTCGTTTTCATTATTTGTTATTTTTTTTTTTTTTTGTTCGAAACTTATATATGGAATGTATGTATAGGTATGTCCTTTTCAACAGTTTTACCACCACAATTATTATCGTCATCAACATCGTAATCATCATCTGTATCAAGTGAACCAAGAATGCATAATCCCAACACCCAAAAATGGAATGTTTTCAATATGGAAGAGTGTATGAAGTGTTCATTTCATTTAAACATACCTATATGTGAGAGTAAGAGTATGTAATACTTATATGTACATACGAATACATATACATATGTGTGAATAGTTGCTTTTATGCACTTACACAATACACTCAATTCACCTGTATTCACATTCTATACATGTTTTTTTTTTTCTTTCAACCATTTGCTGCAAGTGACTGTTACTGACTGGTGTTGCTTTTGCTATTACTATCGAAATCATCAAAAATTGTTAAGATATCCCCTTAGCCGTCACTGTTGCTACTTTTCACTCGTTTCTATTAAACGAGTATGTTTTTGTCAGTGTGTGTGTGTGCACAAAAATAAAAGCATAACAGACATGCATGCCTTTCACTGTCACAATGTCGCGCATTTAAGCTTGTAAGTAAGTAGATTGCGCCGCAGGTGATTACATTGCACTCGGAAGTTGTACATATGAGGTTTGTTTGTATTATTAAATGTTCTTTGATTGTGTAAACGGATATGTGAATATGTACAGATATCTGTGTATATATTTAGCACATATACGATTCGTAGTTACAAAAATAGTTTTCATTGTATAAGTACTATACATGTAGTATTCTTTACGTTTCCTTATTTGTTATTATGGTTAGTTAGTATAAATATATACTTGTGGTTGACACTGTTGGCATTCAAAGTCATATATATACAGTTGAACCTCGAATATCCAGGCCTCGATTAACCGGGAACGTCTGTTAACCGGGACGATGAATGGTTGATTTTCTACCTCTATTAACCATGATTTACCTCTATTATCCGTGAAGCACATATATGTCAAATTTGCTTCCTAATTTCAGGCGAAATGATAACTGAGAACGCAAAAATTGTCCATGCTAAATTAAACATAAATTCTGAATGCAAATATTCGTCTGGTTGGCTGGAAAAGTTCAAAAAACGACATGGAATTCGTCGACTGAAATCAACAAGAGAAAAGGAGTGTGCTGATTATGAGTCTGCCACAATATTTGAGGATGACTTGGCAGATTACATTCAAAAGGAGCAACTTACAACTGAACAGATCTAAAATGCAGACGAAATCAGTCTATTTTGGAGGTGTTTGCCTCAGAATTCTTTGGCTAGTGGTGATGAATATTCTATTGAAGGATACAAGGAGTCTAAGGAGAGAATCACAGCATTAATTTGTGCAAATGCAACTGAAACTCACAAGTACACATTGATGATAATAGAAAAAATTGCTCATCCAAAAGCTTTAAAAAACGCTGGAGAATTTCCTGTGATTTATAAATCTAATAAGAAAGCGTGGGTAACACAAGAGCTATTTCTGGAGTGGTTTAATAAAAATTTTGTACCACAAGCAAGAGAACACCTGCACGCGTTGGTCTCGAAAAAAAGTGTAAAATTGTCTTGGTATTAGATAACTGTCCAGCACACCCGGATGTAAGTGATCTGATATCTGAAAACGTTACAGTCAAATATCTCTCACCGAATTGCACATCCTTAATTCAGCCCACGGATCAAGGAGTAATTCGGAGCTTCAAATGTCATTATCGTAAATTGATTGTTCAAAATCTTGTTGGCGCAAATGACAGACGTGAATTCGTTAAATCTTTGAATATCAAGACAGCTTTATGGACAGCCGCAGCTTCGTGGGATACTGTAACTTCACAAGTTTTAAGAAGAGTTTGGAATAACTTATTATCTAAGGATGATGAAGATGATCCAAATACCCATGTTGACATACAGTCAGATATTTTAATACCACCTGGATGTACGACTGATGCTATCACAAAGTGGATGGAGTGCGACGTTGATGTAGAACCGTTTGCTATTATATCAGAAAACGAAATCGTAAACATGGTTCATCAAAACCCAGAAGCTACGCTTGACTCAGATGAAGAACCAGATAAAGGAAATACTGTAGAAACACCCACATTGGCTCAGGCAATAAATACTAGTAATATTTTGCTAGGGTTCTTAGAAAATTATAACTGTTCAAGTATTTCAGAGCCAGACAAAATGCAAGTGTATCGCATACAAACTCATTTACTCGCACTCATTTCGATTATCCGGGATGAGCCCGGTCCCGAGCAACCCGGATAATCGAGGTTCAACTGCATATATATATAAAGGGTTATCCATTTTGCGGTTTCAAAAGTAAATGTAAATAAAACACATATAAAATATTTTTTATCATGATATTTCTTTTTTATTATAAAGTTTGAACGTTGACATTATGTGTGAAATACTACATCATTTAAATGACCACCACGCGAATTGTTGCAAGCATCGATTCTTTTGAGGTAATTTTCGACCACTTTTTGACACATATTGGGCGGTATCTCAGCCATAACGTGACGAATGTTGGTTTTTAGGTGGTCAAGAGTTAAAGGTTTATCTGCATAAACACGGTCTTTCGCGTAGCCCCACAAAAAAAAGTCAAGCGGTGTCAAATCGCATGATCTTGGTGGCCACTTGATATCGCCACGACGAGAAATTACGCGGCCAGAAAATTTCTCTTGCAATAAAGCCATATTCGCTCGAGTTGTGTGGCATGTGGCACCGTCTTGTTGAAACCACATATTCTCTAAGTCGTATTCTTCAATAACATTAAAAAAAAAGTCGGTTATCATATGACAATAACGCTCCGAATTGACGGTGACAGTCGTTCCATCGTCGTTTTCGAAGAAGTAAGGTCCAATCACATCTCCGGACCAAAGAGCGCACCAAGCAGTGACTTTTTGTGGATGTAGTGGCCTCTCTTCAATTACTTGAGGATTCTCAGTACCCCAAATACGACAATTTTGTTTGTTAACATACCCACCGAGTGAGAAATGTGTTTCGTCGCTGAAGAAAATTTTGTTCGAAAAATCGCCGTCTACTGCCTGTTGTTCAAGCACCCATTCGACGTATCTACGACGTTGTGAATGGTCAGCTGACTTCAGTTGTTGTGTGAGCTGGATTTTATATGGATGTAGGTGTAGATCCAAATGCAAAATACGCCATAATGTGCCGTAAGACAGTCCTCATTCCTGAGAACGACGAGGAATCGACACATTAGGGTCTTCGGCAACACTTTCACTTACAGCAGCGATATTTTCGGTGGTTTTTACAATTTTAGTGCGTTGTGCGATAGTTAAGCGATCCATTTTCGCAAATGTCAGACTTTGAAATGAAAAAGAAAGAAATTGTTTTAACAACTCAGTTTGACAGATGTCGAATTCTAGCCCTATACTTTTGAAACCGCGAAATGGATAACCCTTTATAACTTGAGAGGTATATGAGTAATGCCAATCAAAATTCCTGATTTTGGTATTTAATTTCACATAAAAACTTTAATTTAAATGTCTTGAAAGCGTTTAAGGTTTTTGTAATAAGCTGTAACTAATATATATATATATATATATATATATATATATATATATATATATATATATATATATATATATATATATATATATATATATATATATATATATATATATATATATATATATATATATATATATATATATATATATATATATATATATATATATATATATATATATATATATATATATATATATATATATATATATATATATATATATATATATATATATATATATATATATATATATATATATATATATATATATATATATATATATATATATATATAATTAATTCTTTGCCACATCATTTAGCGGATGGTGCAAGGACAATATTTGGGAGCTACATTAAGTAGTGAGCTTAGCACGCCTATTTCTTGAGATATTATTTCTTTTAGCTGTATTAAACTATATTTCTAATATGGTTTCTCTAGACAGAAGAAGACACATTTTATGATGATTAAACATTTTTAAATATGCGTGGGTGAAGCATTTCTAGCAAAAATATTTCCTCTTACAGTACTAATCCAACCCATTTCGGTTGAAATAAATTTCTCTTGTGCTATTAAGCTATGTGCTAAATGCGTTTGTTCTAAATGGAAGACTGCGTACGTTATGGCAGTTTAAAATTAAATAGTATTCCCCAACTTTGTTTGGCAGCTACACTAAATAGTAGGCGTGGATTACTCACTTCTTGCAAAATGTTTTATTTTTATAATATTAGTCTAAATTATAATTACATTAGTTTATAATAAAGGTGACGTAAGCGTCTGATGGTGTTTTCGCAAGGTAACGCCTCCACCTGGTGCGGCTAGCGCAATTCCTGTTGAATTCATAGCAAGTCAACGCACTGGACATCATTCAGTTTGTTCTGCTTGCTATGTGATGGCACCTTCACTTTTTAATCGAGCTCCTCCACTTGGCGACCACCGGGCAGCGTCTTTCTGGCACCCGCTAGGAGGCATCCTATAATATATATTATAGTTGCCATGCGGAGAAGCACAAACTCGGATGTGAATTTGTTGTCGCTAAGAGACTGCGACATCTTGTCTCGATCGACTGATGAGAAGTACGATGTGACCTAAGAGAGCTTGTTTCAGCGCCTCGAAAAAGTTAATGTTAGCTGCCCTTGCTACTATATCGTGCTTGGCGACTTTAATCCCAGGGTGAACAAGGAAGGTACTTTTGGTCTAATTCTCGGAGAATTCAACTTCCACCAGAACACTGACGATATCGGAATGAGGCTGATCAACTCCGCCGCAGCACGTAATATGGTAATTATTAGTACCACATTTCATAATCTCTACTTATATCCATAAAGTGACGTGGCTGTCTCCAGAGCAACAAATGAAAAACCAATTTGGCCACGTGATGGTCGATGGAAAGCATGCTTCCAGTGTGATAGACACAAAATCGATCCGTGGTGCCAACATCGACTCCGATCATTACCTTGTTGCAGCTAAGGTGCGAACACGTTTATATGTGGCAAAGAACAAACAAGGTCCCACACAGAGAAAGCTTAACGTCAATAAGCTGTAATCACCAGAGATACCAAATAGTTTTATCACTCGAATATCGGATCTGCTTATGCAGAACACTCCTCCTCTTGATGATACATGCTCACAGTGGACACACATATTCCACTCCATGACTACTGCTGCTGAAGAGGTAATCGGTTTCTACCTAAGGAACGGGTGGTAGGATCTGGAGTGTCGCGATGCTACTTCAGAGAAATACGCCTCCTACAGAAAACCCTGCGTACAGGTGCTACGCGAGCTGTTAAGGAGCAGTATGGAAAAAGGTGGAGTGCGGAGAGACGTCTTTTCAGGCGCAATAAGCGAGAACAAGAAAGTTACAAGTGTAAGGAGTTACAGATGAGTACAGACAGAAATGAGACTCGGTAATTCTAAGAGAAGATTGTGGGTTTGAGTGGCGTTTCAAATCCCAGAGCCCCTTCCTGTCATGACAAAAATGAGAATATGACTACAGATATCCAGACGGTACAAAACTTATGGAGGGAACACTTCTCCACGTTATTGAATGGCGACGCTTCGAACAATTACTGGCACAATTCGAACGATGCTGGTGTAGATGTTACAGCATCGGACAATGACGAGGTGAGAGAGGCCATTCCTAGGATGAAAAACAACAAAGCTGCAGGTGCTGGTGGCCTGCCTGCAGAGTTTTTTATAGACCCAAGAGAAACACATGGCATACACCATCTCTTAGTTGATTATAAAGCCAATTTCGACAGTCCAATAAGGGACTGTCTGTGTTTTTATGTAAAAAAATTAATTTCATATATTATATAATATTTTTTAATGAGCAGTGCTACTACGGAACGTGTCCAGATTGCTTTTATTATTATGGGATCTTTCTCATTGAAAACTAGTTTCTTTACGATTTCCGAACCTCATTGGAGGACGAATAGCAAGATGACTATTTCCACCACTAACTTCATTATTAAACTCTAGACTTCTATCGTTGTAACTATTTAGTCGTTATCCACGAACCTTTTTTAACCCTGCTATTAGGTTTGGACCATTTGGTCCAAATTTTGGTTTCTTTCCTTTGTAACTTTTGAACGGCGATATATACTGAATTAATTTTTCAGCTCACATGGTCTTTTTTATACCCTGCATAATGCAATATGCATGGTATATTCATTTCGGTCAGATGTTTGTGTCCACTTGAAGGAATCTCCGGAGATATAGACATGGATATATATTTTTTTATATATTCGTGATCAGCGTCGATTAAATTTTCGATTTAACGATGTCCGTCCGTCCGTCCGTCCGTCCGTCTGTCTGTCACCTGGCTGGTTCGCACGATAACTTGAATAAATATTGAGCTATTTCGATGAAATTTGGCATAAGTAATCTATGATCCAAGGGTACGGAGGGGATTGATATTGGGCATGATCGGTCAAAGCTACTAACCTCGAAATTTTCAAAATATTTAACTTGCTATAACTCACACAATACACCACTTGGGACAACAATATTTTGCACATAGAGTTATATTATACTACTATATAACCTCACCAAAAGTGGATGAGCCACGCCTACTTTCTAGCGTAGCTCCCATACAAAGTGTCTGTACTTCTTTTAAATTGAAACTGCTGTAACTTCTACAACCTTCTGTCTAGAATAACAATATTTGACACTTAGATTAACATGGTAGTCGGAAATAATACGACAGAAAATCAGTGTGCCACGCCCACTCCTTTTTGGGTCTGCCATACAAAGTTGCGGAAATTAAAAAAAATGTTACCGGTTATAACTTGCAAACTATTCAGCGTAGAATAACGAGATTTAAGGTGTGGATTAGTATTGTACGAGCAACTAGGCTCACAGAAAATTGGCGCACCACGCCCACTGTTTATCGTAGCCCCCATACAAATTTTAAATTGAAACAGCTGTAACTTCGGAAATCTTCTGTCTAGAATAACCATAATTGACACTTAAATTAATATCGTAGTCGGCAAAAATCTATCAGAAAATCAGTGTGCCACGCCCACTCCTTCATGGGTCTCCCATACAAAGTCGAGTGAATTAAACTAAAATTTTAAGCTCCATAGCTTACAAACCATTTAGCTTAGGACAACGAGACTTAGGGTATGGATTAGTATTGTACGAACAACTAGGCTCACAGAAAATGGGCGCACCACGGCCAGTGTTTATCGTAGCCCCCATACAAATTTTAAATTGAAACAGCTGTAACTTAGGCAATCTTATGTCTACAATAACCATAATTGACACTTAAATTAATATCGTAGTCGGAAATAATCTGGCGAAAAATCAGCGTACCACGCCCACTTCTTATTGGGGCTCCCATACAAAGTTGAGGAAATTAAACAAAAATGTTAACCACCATAACTTAGAAACTATTCAAAGTAGGACACCAAATTTAAGGTGTGGATTAACATTGAAAAATTAATTGGATTTACTAGAAAGTGGTAAGCCACGCCCACTTTTTATATAGCTCCCATACTAAGCCTCGGAATTATCTTAAAATCCTTTTACTTCGTCAAAGTCAACCATATTTCGGGTGTAAATTAGTAGTATATGCAAAAATTGTTTCTCGAAAAGTGGAAATAAAAGAAAAGTTGGATATTCGAGTAAACTTTTTATATATAAATCTACATATGCAGGGTATAGTTTGGTCGGCCCCAGCCGACTGTAAGGAGATTTTTTTTTTTTTAGTCAGTGCGATTAATTTTCTAACTTGAAACCGGACTGAGAAAAATAAAAATTACGAATCTTAGGTTAAGGGATAATTTGGTCCATAGTATATTTTTCTCGATTTTCTTTACAATTATTTTCAAAAAATCAGTATTTACTAGTTTGTTCGATAGTATCTGTCACTGCATGATGAGCAAAATGTAATGGAGCATTAATTTTCTAACTTAAAACCGGACTGAGAAAAATAAAAATTACGTATCTTAGGTTAAGGGATAATTTGGTCCATAGTATATTTTTCTCGATTTTCTTTACAATTATTTTCAAAAAATCAGTATTTACTAGTTTCTTCGATAGTATCTGTCACTGCATGATGAGCAGAATGTAATGGAGCATTTTAAATCAGACTTAGATATCCAGCAATCACAAAATCTACGCTTTCGAGCCCCTGAACTAGAAGTAGTATTACTTGAAGAGGCCACTGAAACCGTGCATAGTGACCGTATTTCCGTCAATAACTGTCCTGAGAACTCTTGGTAAGGTAATCTAGTCCGTTTCATCATATGCGCTTTAGCCAATGAAAGTGCTAGATGCCGCAAAAACTCTGGTCTATTACGATTCACATTAGCTGGAGCCCATGAGACATCGATTTCAGAAACTAGTATGTTAGCATTCAAAGCGGATATATCAAGATTGTTTGCATTACAATGTTTGGTCATCTATTTGTGTTGCGTTTTGTGGTGTAGGAGCCAATCATTTGATCTGCAGTATCTACGCCACCTAAAAAAGATGAAACATAAGGAATTATAGGTGAACAAAAAACTAGCATACATTTTGTTGAATTGTACATTGAAACGATCTCTGGTTTTTTCTTCAGCTCTCTTGTGCATTTTACTGATTAATATCGTTGCTTTGTATTTGTGGCTGATGTATGATACTAATGTCGCAATGTCATCGAATGTAGAGTTGTACAAAGGGAGTTTTTTGACAGTCAGCAATTTCGGAGGAATTAAAGTTTTATTTTTGCGTACTGTTCCCACATATATAAGGTTTCTTTCATAAAGTTTTTTTTACCAACTCAAATGTTGAAAACAAATTGTCGTCTGTTATATTTTGCCCATTTAAGCCTTAGGTCCAGTCCAATCCATCGAGTTCTCCTTAGTTCTTTTCAGGCTTTGCATTTCTAGGTATACCAATGTATAGTTGTATATTCCATACGTAGACTGACTTTGAGTCCACCAATAACCAAAATTTCAAACCATATTTTGCTGGTTTTGATGGCATAAACTGTCGAAAAACACATCGCCTCTGAATGTAACAAGTTGCTCATCAATTGTGACATTTTCGCTACAGTTGTAAAACATTGGAAAAAGTTCTTGCCAACGGTCCCACAGTTCATGAATTGGAGCAAACGGAGAGCACTAGTAATCATATGTAATGTAAATGTAATGGGGCGACCAAATTTGGCATCAAATAAACCATGAACATCTTAATTTTTTCGCTGTCATTGACAAATTTTATATTAGCCAACTACTTTACTGAAATAAAAAAAAAACGAGAATGTATTTACCGACACACGCCTGCATGAATGAGTACAAAAACATATGCGCGCAATGCGTCTTCATCAATATCGCTGCATTTGTCACCATGCTTGATCCTGCCGTACTTATTACGGCGGAAAAAACAACAAAAAAGCTGACCTAAGTTCATCTGGACAATACAAATCGAGTTAGTCCTGGTCGTGTTGAGATAATATTCTCAGCCGCAGTTCCATATCATTTTGTTTTAGCTAGCTCAACAGGGATCAACAAATCTAGCTGAAACTAAGGCGGGCTCCCGTTCGCTATCTGTTTCAGATGAACTTGTTTCACTATTTTCTGAAATATCATCAATATCTGAATTTGAAATATCCGAGTCACTTTCTGCATCGAGCACTTCTCGTATCTCATCTTCGTTCAAGTACGACATTTCGTTAGTAAAACACGTCCGAACTATTGAAAGCAACACACAAACTGAACCAAGCAGTGCAAATATTCGTGCTTCTTCACAACAAAAAGCAAAAAAGGGGAATCCCACAATCGTTTCTTGAAGAAAAATGCAAAAAAGGCGAATCCCTCAACCAATTTTGACATAAGCTATGTTGAGTAAGAACAAATTAATAATATTTTGGAAGTATTGAACCAAAATAAATACAGACAAAATTGGGCTTTTGTATGAAAATTGCAGTATGGACCAAATGGTCCGTAAACCTAAGATTCGTAAGTTTTTTCAAACCTAACAGCAGGGTTAAATCTGTTAAAAGTGCTCATTCCATATAAATACAATAAATACAAAATACGATAAATACAAAAATGTTGCCTTTAATCCTCCAGTGCAGAGCAACATCCTTTCCACATGTAGCTATGCGAAAGTACATGAGCTTGTATAAATTTATAAGTATATATGCCATTTTATGTTATGTATGGAAGTATTTCTGTGTGCATATTTTGTATTCACCAAAAATTATATCCTGCGGTGACATTTACACTATTTCCGTACTCTGTATTTCCCTTTCTATTGCTCGCCTCTCATTTTGTTTCTGTTTATTTATATTTTCTCTCTTTCGGATTTTTTTTTGTATGACCTCAACTTTAACATCTTGCATGTATATATAGCAGGGTGGATCAAATTTTATGGGGTAAAATTCTGTCGATTTTTTCAAGCACTTAATTCTGAGGAAGTCAAAAGAAGATTACAGATTTGGAATCGCTTAGTTGTTTTGTTTTATAGTGAAGCTCCTTAAAAGATGGAGATACGGTGTAAGTATGTTCAGTGAAAAAATGCACATCGGCCTTACATTTAATTACACTAAAGGCGGGTCCTGGACAGCTATCAGATTATTTAGTAATAAATATGGAGTAAGTTCAAAAAAGTTCAAGAAAGAACAAAGCTCTCTGGTGATCGGTCATAAATTTGATATATCAAGGGGCATCTTGAGCGAATTTTATAAAAAGATAAGATAGATAAGATTTGATATCAAAATCAAAGACAAAAATTTGGCGGTTGCAAATTGCAACTTTGTTTAATTTGTTGGAAAAAATGTATGAAAAGGTCCCCATATGAAGATTTCCTATGAGCCAGATGTGTTTAAAGGTTTTGAACCACGTTAATGCGAGCATTGATATACAATTCATATAGTAAGTATGTATTATATATATGTACTTACATGTATATGCACATACCTTCAAAGCTGATAGGTTTTTCAATGGAGATGCATGTATGTATATGCATGTGTCTATATCCTGAGGTTATCAGGTACTCACATAGTTGCGCTGATGTTGGTTAGGTGGCAATTTTGCATTTGCAAAAGATTGGCATCATTTTAAAGTTACAACAGTAGTAAATGCTTTGTGCAATATGAAATTAAAAGTTATTTAATACGGGGAAAAAATCATTGAAAAGGAGACAAAAAAAAAAACCTCCTTTTTGAAAAAGTTTTATTCAATTAGTATTATAATGTTGACGTACATAAGTGGTAGTACTAACTTTTATTTCACGAGTATGTACATGTACGAAATATCTACGTATGTATTACCCTTATATGAGGATACACATATTTACGTATAACTATAGAAGTAATGGCGTAGTGACACAATTATGCATATACTCGTACATAGATTTACAAAACTTTCATAATATTTAAATTAATTTTGCATTAAATGCATTGAAATGCACAAATATGTATTTAAAATGTAAAATTGCATTTAGTTTATAAACGCATTTTAATAATCATTTAATTACTTTCTATAATAAATTATGAGTTCACAGAGAACACAAGTGGGTACTTATGTACGAGTGCTTATGCCATTGCTACACAACATACAAAATATGACAAAGTACCTACAGATAAAGTTCTTATGCATCATTAAAAATCAGTTGAACTACATACGCGTGGTGGTTCATATATATATGTTTAGCGTATTTAGTAATATATTTCGCATCATTAGTATTTATTTAATAGTAATTTGTACTTTGATACACAGAACGTTTAACAACACAGGAATTATTCTTTGAATGCGACCTTGCTTAATAGGATTAATAACAACAAAGGAATTCATTTCATGGAATATTTTAAAATTTTCTTGAATAGCATTGTAAACCTCTTAGTACTTATTTTTAATGAAGATTCGATAAAGAGGGAATGAAGTAAAAGTATATATGTAACACCTGATCAACAAGATAAATGGAAAACATATTAATTTGAATTAATGCTTATAGGCATTGTTTACACCCGATATCAAATATTTTCTAAAATACTCTGACCGTGATAAAAATAACTATATGCGCTGGCTTTCAGTTCTAAATTTTATACGTTCCTGTGCAAAGTGCAATCGAAAATGCACTTTTGTAAGAGACAGGCATAGTTTTTATTCGATTCCCTAGCCAGCGCAGCCGCTAGATTTTGATACGCTTTACTATGTCAATATCGGCATAGAGCTCGTAAAGCTCGGTACTCGCCACCAACGCAAATAGGTCCAAAGATCCTGCGTAGGACTTTTCTCTCGAAAACTCCAAGCATTCGCTCATCTGAGGTGGAAATTGTACAGGCTTCAACGCCATATGTTAGGACAGGCATGATGAGATACTTGTAGAGTAGAGTTTTCGTTCTTCGAGAGAGGACTCGACTTCTCAATTGCTTATTCAGTCCAAAGTAACACCTGTTAGCAAGAGTTATCCTACGCATGATCTGCAGGCTGACGTCCTTACAGTTGTTGATGCGACTCTCTTTCCAACTCTGAGAATGCTGCACTGACTGCTCGCGTGTTCATGCCGATTATGTCAATATCGTCGACATACGCCAACAGCATGACACTTTTGTTGAAGATAGTGACATTATGTCGTAGATCAGCAGCTCCTATTATTTTCTCCATAATAAGTTTGAAGAAGTCGCACGATAACGAATCACCTTGTCTGAAACCCCGTTCGGTATTAAACGGTGCGGAGAGGTCCTTCGCAATTTTCACTGCACAACGGGAGTTATGCAGTGTCATTCTACAAAGTCGAATGAGCTTTGCAGGAATACCAAACTCAGACATTGTTGCGTAGAGGTAATCCCTTACCGGACTGTCGAAAGCGGCTTTATAATCAACAAATAGGTGGTGTGTGTCGATCTGTTTTTCTTGGGTCCAGGATTTGGCGCAGTGTGAAAATCTGGTCGATGGTGGATTTACCAGGTCTGAAGCCACACTGATAAGGTCCAATCAGGTTGCTGAGCATAGGCTTCAACCTTTCACACAGTACGCTCGATAGAACCTTGTATGCGATACTCAGGAGACTTATTCTACGGTAGTTGGCGCAAATTGTGGGGTCTCCTTTTTTATGTAAGGGACAGAGAACACTGAGCGTCTAATCATCAGGCATGCTTTCAGCGAACCATATTCTGGTTATGAGCTGGTGGATGCAGGCGAACAGCTCATCGCCTCCGGTCTTAAACAACTCGGCAGGCAGGCCATCAGCACCTGCAGCTTTGTTGTTCTTCAGCCTGAAAATAGCATTTTCAACTTCGTCATAGTTGGATGGTGGAACATCAACACCATCTTCTGTAATTGGGGTTATCAGGCAATCTCCTCCACTGGCGGAATTGTTCGTAGCGAATTAATATTTTGCAACATTTTTTTTTCTCTTTGTTGGGTTATTCAGTGGCTACAAAGCTTAGAACGACTTATTCGAATCGACTTCCATTTGCCTTCCAGCACGATTTGAGATGATCTGTCCACTCATCGATCACGAGACGCACTTAAAGGGCATGGCTACTCGACATCCAAATATTGAGTCGTTGAAGGGAGCCCTTGTTTGTGCAGTAGACAATCTCCACATGCATGGGGTAGAGTAGCCATGCCCTGTAATACTGACCACAACATGTAATCCAACGGGTTGATATCTGAACTACCAGCTGGCCAATTATCCGTTGATATGAAGTCCGGAATGTTGTTTTTTAGCCACAGTTGAGTCGTTTTGGCTTGTGAGATGGAGCAGAGGCCTCTTTGGATCCTCGAGACGAGTTGGGATGCTTTTCTGGATGACCCTACATACACACGATCGTTCTGTTTATTGAACGATTCTTCTACGGTAAAGATTTTCTCGTCAGTAAACAGATTCCAAGCGGTCGCAACGTCGGAAAGATATCGCCTTTCCTCATGTTGCATATTAGTAGGCCAACTACAACAATACGATTTTTGATATCGCACCATTCCATGATTGTAAAAAATTGATGCCAAAAACTTTTTACGTGGCAATGAAGCATAAATGTCAACTGTTACATCGAAGTCAGGATGAAATGGATGCGCCCAATATTGCATTCGTAATGAATGCTTTTAGATGCATACCAATATTTATAATATAAACTTGTATAAGATGTACGTGTGGGCTTTATTCGATTTAGCCAATAGTAGCAAATTTTAACTTGATAGCTTTATTTTTTCACACACTTTTGAATAGAAGGTAGGTGTGATAATTATCCGATTTCACCCGTTTTCTAAAATATCTGTTTTGTGTTTAGAGTAACTTTATATGCTAAGATGGCTTCGCATAGACGCAGATAGGTGTGATTTTAAGCAAATTACGTACATTTGTGTTATCAGAACAACTTTATATACCGAGTTATAATTTGTAACACTTATAATTACATGCGTAAATTGACAGAGCATACATATATATTGAAGGTAGGTGTGGGTTTTATTCGATTTTCTTCATTTTCGAATTCATCCATTCGTTGTCTTTTCCTTGATGTTGTACAAGCCTTCGATAAGGTGTGGCATGAAGCCCTCTTAAATAAGATAGAAGCTTATTGAAGCTTATTTGCCCTTTCAATACTACACGATTCTAAAATCATATATCAGTACGAGATATTTCTACATAAAAAAAGAAAATGGTAGCTTCAATCTAAGAGAAATAAGAGCCGGTGTGCCTCAAGGAAGTGTACTTGGACTACTTCTCTACCTTCTCTTTACCTTAGATTTACCAATACCATCTGATAGTAAAATAACAACATTCGCCGATGACACGGCAATACTAACAATCGGAAAATCTGTCGAAGAATCAACAGTTAAATTGCAAACAGCTAGTAATTCTATCGTAAACTGGACCAGGCGATGGCGTATTAAACTAAATTCAACAAAATCAGTACATGTTGAAATTACCAAAATTACACAACTTCCAACTATCATACAGGGTAACCAGGTACCTTTTGCAAACATCGTGAAGTATCTTGGTATAACACCAGACGCCAAACTCCGGTGGAAGGAACATATAAAGATAAAGAGAACCGAATTAGACATAAAACTGCGTCATAAATCTGCATTGTTGTCAGTGCACAACAAAATTATGCTGAATAATCAAAATCTAAAACCCGTATGGACGTATGGCGTTGAACTTTGGGGATGCGCTAGTCGAACGAGCTTGTAGATATTATTCAGCGCTTTCAAAACAAAGTGCTGCGAAATATTGTAAATGCACCCTGGTTTGTTAGACACTGTGATATCCATCGCCACTTGAAGATTCCTACTGTTGCTGAAGTAATCCAGATAAAAGCATCGAACCACAAATCAAGAATACAACACCACGTTAATGTTGAAGCATCTAATATCTTGAATTCTCTCAGACGCCATCGACGAAAAAATGTCTTTAACATACCAAAAAGCCAAAATTAGTGTAACTTTATAACGTTTTCTTAATTCTTGAATTTTATTAACTTTAGATACATGCTACTCGTTATTATATGTATTATTAATAGTCGTAGCGTTAACAAACACATTTAATGTAAAAAATAATGTTTGTAATAAAAAAAAAAACATTCGTTGTCAAAAATAATCTTATGCATCAATTTTCAATTCGATAGCTTAAGAATTACAATAGTTGACGTGCGAACAGATGGACCAACTGACAGAGAGGTGTTACGTTCGAGTGTAGGATAAAAAACCTATATTCGGACGGACATGATATTTATTATCTATCTTTTAACTTGGTTAATGAATATGAAATTAAATGTCCATTTACTGACATGCTTACAAATAAATTACGCTCGCCAATATAGTCAACACTTTTGCAAACTACTGCAATATCCTCTTATAGAAACTCTTGTTTTGAACAAAAAGACTATGTTTGCTTTAAATGAAATTAATTTGATTTACACTTTATAATTTTTTATCACATTTTTATCTTTTTATAATTTATAATTTTTTATAATTTTTTATCACATTTTCGCGAAAGTCACCAATAAGAGTGGACGTCTTTATTTTGATTTTTAGAAAAAAAAAAAAACAAATAAAATAATATCGTTTGCAAACAATTTGTTTATAATATGAGTGTTCAGCGCTCTCCTCCCCGGCAACGGCAATCGCCTATTAATGTGTGTGTAAACAATAATTTGCAATCACCCGCGCAAACCCCCGCGATAAGTGCATTATCAAATAAAACAGTTGATACACACTACACAAGTGAAAGTAACAGTGCAAATCTTTTGCCTGCACATATTAAAAATTCATCAAATTTTGCAACAACAATAAATACAGACAAAAAAAATAATTTGTTCTATCGTGATATACTATCTCCCTCTATACCGTGGAGTGCACAATGTGCTTCTCCTGCTGTAACACCAACAGCTACAACATCAAAGCAATCAAATAACGGCACTTCTACTGAAGTGCATGACCCAGTAGTTAAAGCAACTAGTGCGATGACTAATAAAGAACCAGTTGCTGTTCAAACTGGTATTGATCGCTACATTACTGTAGTAAAGCGAAAGAGAAGTCCGCAAAATTCAAAACAAATGAATTCAACAAAAATTCAAAAACAGAACACTGTCCCTATTAGTTCGGAAAATAGATACGCTCTGCTTTCAGGTGATGAAAGTGACGAAAATATTATCTCCAAGAAAAATTTCAAACCCCCACCCATTTTCTTGAGAGAACGCAACTCAGATAAGTTGATTTCTAGAATTACAAGTCTTATAGGACCAAAGAATTTCCATGTTGTTCCTATTCGCAAAGGCCAAATTGAGGAAACCAAAGTGCAAATCTACAGCGAAACTCATTATCGCAAAGTAATAGCGGAATTTGATGCTGTAAAAAAGAATTACTACACATATCAGCTAAAAAGTAGTAAGGGCTTAATCGTTGTACTCAAAGGCGTCGAACCCAACGTTGATATTAACGAAATCAAACTTGCCCTTCAGGAAGAAGGGTTTCAAGCCAAAACAGTATTCAACATTCTCAACAAGAGCAATATACCTCAACCGTTATATCGTATTGAGCTTCAGCCTGAAACAAAACCCCTAAAAAAAGGTGAGGTACACCCCATATATAAAATTCGATATTTATTGCATCGCAAAATCACAATCGAAGAACCCCATAAGAGAACTGGACCTCCTCAGTGCAGCAACTGCCAAGAATATGGACATACTAAGACATATTGTACCCTGCCAGCTGTTTGTGTGATTTGTGGAGATCTCCATAAATCAAACATATGCCCAAAATCTAAAGACGATGCTAGCATGAAAAAATGCAGCAATTGTGGAGGTAATCACACTGCAAATTATAGAGGTTGCCCAGTATATGCAACCCTAAAGCTAAATTTCTCCGCTAACAATCAACCTCTAAAACCAGTTGAGCAAACTCAGATAGCCAACTCAAGTAAGAGACAAAATATTGATGCAACACAATTCTTCTCTGCAATCCCAAACAAGAATCAAACCAATTCATACGCTAGCGTGTTAAAACAAAACCTACACCAACAAAGTAACGTAAATAATGAGCAGAAACACTCACTGCCAACCCAACAGCCAAGTACTCTTGAACATTTGCTTCAAACATTAATTCAGAATATGAACCAATTCATGAACTCAATGCAAACAATGATGCAAGAAATGATGAAAAATCAATCGATGTTACTCCAAACATTGCTATCCAGACCATGAGTTGTCTCAAGATATGCCACTGGAACGCCAACGGCTTAAGCCAGCACCGTTTGGAGCTAATTCAATTCCTTGAATCCAACCAGATCGACATAATGATGATATCTGAGACCCATTTCACTGACAAAAATTGCTACCAAATACCATATTACAAACTGTACACTACAAACCATCCACATGGTAAGGCACGCGGTGGAACTGCCATATTGATAAAAAGCAGAATAAAACATCATGTTCTCGAAGATTTCAGTAGCGTCTACTTGCAAGCAACATCTATATGTCTGGAAGAATACATCTCTAAGCTAGTAATATCTGCGATATACTGTCCCCCAAGATACAGTATTACCGAACAGCAATATAAAGAATTTTTCTCAACTCTTGGTAGCAAATTCTTGGTTGCTGGCGATTTCAACGCCAAACACACTCACTGGGGCTCCCGCTTAATAACTCCAAAAGGCAGAAGACTATGTTCAATCATCACTAACCATGGCTACGATGTTATTTCGAATGGTCAACCGACATATTGGCCGACGGACAAGAGGAAAATACCCGATCTCATAGACTTTGGAGTCGCCAAAGGTTTGCAGATGGAAAATATCTCCACAGAGTGTAATTATGATCTATCATCTGACCACTCACCCACGGTAATATCTATAAAATCACCAAGCCCCCAAGGCAATTGCGTTAGAAAGAAAATAGACTGGTTAAAATTCAAGAAATATATAAATTCCCATCTTCCTCTAAGTACTGTATTAAGAAATGGACACGATGTAGACTCAGCACTCGAAAAATTCAACCAGCTACTCTCATTAGCTCTCAGCTCAGCCACCTGCACTAAGGTATGCAAGCAATCAAAATATAGCCAATACACACCAGCAGACATTGAATTGCTAGTAAGACAGAAAAGAAGACTCCGAAGACAATGGCAAGAATTCAGATCACCGAATCTGAAAACACAGCTACAGCACTGCACTCGAAAGTTAAAGCAAGCCTTGAAAAATAAAAACAACAAAGAGTTAGAAGAGCACATAGCGAAATTAACACCTGGTGAAGCGTCAGACTACTCTTTGTGGAAATCAGCAAAAAAATCAAATCGGCCAATTCTCACTGATTCCCCCATCCGTTTGAGTGACGGTAATTGGGCTAGAAGCAACTGTGAGAAGGGTTTGGCTTTTGCAAACCACCTAAAAAGTGTGTTTACACCCAATCCACCTTCTTCACAGTCCTCATTACCAAAATTAACTTCTCAACCTTGCTCAATAACGCTCAAAATTAAAAAAAAGGACATATTCAAAGCAATTTATAAAGATTTAAACCCAAAAAAATCACCTGGTCCAGATAAAATTACCGGTAAAATGATAAAAGAGCTACCTCCGGCTTCAGTAATTCATCTGATGCACATTTTCAATGCTATCCTTCGTATTAAACACTATCCCAAATGCTGGAAAACTTCAAAAATTATTATGATAGCAAAACCAGGAAAAGACCCTACAAAAGTTGCATCGTACAGACCTATCAGCCTCCTGCCTCTACTTTCTAAAGTATTCGAAATGCTACTTGTCATGAATATAACTCCATTTATTAATCTCAACCAACTGATTCCTCAACATCAGTTTGGATTTAGAAAACAGCACGGCACAATAGAACAAGTCCACCGCATTGTAACTCTGATAAGGAACACTTTTGAAGAAAAAAAGTATTGCTCAGCTGTCTTTCTTGATATCACTCAAGCTTTCGATAAAGTATGGCACGATGGCCTTATTTACAAACTCAAACTATTACTGCCTGCAAATGTCTCCTCATTGCTTAGTAGCTACCTCACGAAAAGACAATTTCTCGTACATCACAAGGATTACACAACAAATCCATTGGATATTCACGCTGGCGTTCCTCAAGGAAGCGTTTTGGGTCCCTTACTGTATCTCTTATACACTTCAGATATGCCCAACAATAACTATACATTCATATCGACCTTTGCTGATGATACGGCAATATTGTGCTCTCGCTCTAACCCCATAGAAGCTACTAAACTCCTGCAGACTCATGTCGATTCTCTCGAAATCTGGCTAGCAAAATGGCGTATAAAAGTCAATGAATCAAAGAGCGTACATGTAACCTTCACGCTAAGGCTAGATACATGTCCCCCACTTAAAATTAATGGCCAATCAGTTCCACAATGTTCCTCAACAAAGTACTTGGGTATTCACCTCGACAGAAGGCTGACATGGAAAAATCATATAGAGGCAAAGAAAACTCAGATCAAGCATAAAATGAATCAGTTATGGTGGCTGTTACACAAAAGATCAAAGTTGAATCTTGAATACAAAGTGCTATTATATAAAGCAATCCTGAAACCAATCTGGACTTATGGTATTCAGTTTTGGGGCACCGCATCTCCCTCTAATATCGAAAAATTGCAGCGAATACAATCCAAGTGTCTGCGAATTATTGTAAACGCGCCTTGGTATATGAGGAACGTTAACATCCATCGAGATTTAAATGTATCCACAATTTCTGAGGAAGTTGCAATGTACTGCAGAAGCTACATTCAAAAATTACACAATCATCCGAATCCTCTTGCTAGGCAATTGTTGCTGAGCAAGGGGCATCGTCGATTAAAAAGAAAAGACACACTGAATATGCTGTAAAATTGCTACATCTCGCGACTCACCAAATTGTGATGGAACGTAGGGGATATCACATAGTTTTATTTAGTTTGTAAGATTTGAATACTTATTGTTAGTTTCTAAGTATTTAAGAAAGATTCAATAAAAAAAATAATAAGCTAACAAAAAAAAAAAAAAAAAAAAAAACTTTATAATTTTTCATTAAAGCAACAAATGCTTTATATAATACAAAAAAAAAAAATTACTCGATATTATAATAGTAAAAATCAAACACAACAATCCCTTCAGAGCACAAGCAATCAGCATTAATAAAAGTGGTCTCTTGTAAATAGTTTACCACAATATATATATGTACATATAATGTAGCATATTTTCAATACAATACATCATAGTACATTTTCTCACATACTAGTATATATGAATTTTTATGCAATTTAAATATGTTTTCATACAATATCTTAATTGTTCGTAATAAGTGTACATACCGACTACATGTACATTTATTCACAATGTAATTATATCATGAATTGCCAATACGAGTAAATTGCAAAATAGTGTCGACATTGTACATAAATCGAATATGTTGCAATGTTTGATTTCATTTTATTTAAATATATTAATATCGCTTAAATCAATTTCGGAGACCTTCCGAAAATAAAAAAGTCTATCAACAAAAGGAATTTAACATCAATATCAGATCAATACTTTCGCTAAAGGGGATAGCAAATTGCTGAAGAATTTTCCAAAATATTTATCAACAATTTCATTCAAAATTCTTTGGAAATAAGTTTTAAATTTATTATATAACGTGGAACATTGACATAAGTTGTACCAAAAGGCGTGATGGATTTTTGGAGCGATGGTCAAAGCTAATGTATTAATATGTAGAATGAAGTATTATCAATGATATATTCAGGCGACTGTCAATATCTATAACACTTGAGCACTTGAATACATCCATTGCAAATGCGACATTACTTTTCTGACAAGTGGCATTGTTCCATTAAATGTTTATCCTGAAAGAAAATGAATTCCATTTCAATTAAACTAACAATTTCATATTTATGGAGTTTATTAATTTTTGCATGAATTTTATTTATTGTTATTGTATTTATTTATGTGTATTTGTATGTATTATATTAAATTCTCAAAACAAAAAATTTTCACATTTGTAAGTATGTACGCATTTCATATTTTATTGATTCACATACAAATATTGTTTATTTAATTTTTTGTTGTAAAGTTAATTATATGAATTTATTATTATTATTATTATTATTATTATTATTGTTATTATTTTGTTTTTCTTAACACTTTACGATTTTTATTTATACTCATAAATATAGTATATATTTTTGATTTATTTACAATATGCTTTATATTTGCTTTTTATGCATTTATTTATTTATTTATTTAATACTTAATAATACGTACATATCATAGTCATTATTCATCATCAGTGGGAACTTATTGGCTAAATGTATTGATTTTTGAAAACAAAAATTTGAAATGAATATACAATGAGTTTATGAAATGTATATATATTACATGGTGACTGTTAGGTCTAATGCTTGTTTATATTGCATTTTTCTTAATATTTTTGTTTTCTCCATTTTATGCATTTTTTGCATATATATTTAAATATTTTAAATATTAATATTTATTTAATTTTTTTTTTTTTACTTTTCTACTTAAAGTAACAAATACAACTTCGAGTGAAATGAATTTAAATCTACACATTTGTTTGTATTCGATTTTATATCGAAGATTAGAATTTTTTATTTTTATTTATTTATATTAAATATTTTTTATATAAATTTTTTATATTAGTTTTTACATATTTCTTACATCTCATCTATATTCATATAGTTATACTTATTTTTATGGTTAATATGTATATGACTACATATATATGGAATCTGATTTTTGCTATACATATTTTATGGTTCTGTTAAAGAGTACTTTTCAATATTATTATTATATTCCTTAAATAAGTGTGTTATTTTTAATATGGGGTTTGGTAGGAGCTGCAGTCAACATATGATAATTGTATTATTTCTCGATATACGTTTTCAATTTCTTTCAATGGTATATCAAAAATATCGAAATTAATATCAAAGTATTTCTTTTCAACATTCGAATTACCACATCAGCTTTGAAACATTTCCAATTGATTTTATATTCCTTCAAATTGATTTCAGCACGTTGATCTTCCATATAAATGTATATAATTGAAAGTATGTTTAAATACTTGCCGTATAAAATTATAAAACTACCGCAATAAAAATTGTTATATATGATTAATATATATATAATTATAATTATAGTTATATATAATTAATTTTAAATAATTTGATGAAAACCAGGGTTGCCTTCCAGTTAAAAGTATGTTATTGAATGGAAGTCTTTATACATTATGAGCGAGAACATAAAGCTCTTGAGCTATAACTTGGAATGTGAAGTATGTCTGATGAAGGAATTTATTTGTGAAGAAATTCGTGCATTCCGATAAAAACATCGCATACTTTTTTTTCATACTTTACCTGCGAAAATATAAATTTACAAACTAAAACTTGACATGTTGAGTAGGTATTCGAAAATGGGCTCAATCGGATATCAACTATTTCCCACAACAACTTATACTTTCGTATGTATGATTATATATTTTAAATCGAATCTTCTTACATAGATTCATCGATACTTCCTAATGAATAAATTAATTCAAAAATAGGTAGAACGAGTTAAAAGCAACGCCTATTACCGATATAAAATATTGTTCCCGAATATATTTTCTGCATAAACACATAAATAATTAGGACTGAAGCTCGGTACATACGATTATTGTTATGACATAAATGTGCGACAATAGTTGAATATGGACGTTGACCAAATAATTTCTATTTGAAAATTATTAAAGTACATTTCAAATTTCATTTTTAATAAAATTTACGAATTATATTTGAAATAATCTGAAATCAATTTTGAATCTTCTAAATTCAATTAGATTATTTTAAGGTATATTTGAAATATTTTCAAAGCGAAACATTTTCAAATTTCATCTTCTTGTAATATATAGAAATCTGTGCTTATGATAACATCTGCTACACATCTGCAAATTTTAATGTAATAAGCATGGTTGTGAAATTAAATGAATTGATTATATCAATTAACACATATTATATAATTTTCCTATAAAATTTCAACTACTCCGTTTTCTAAAAATTTTCAAATTTTTATACATTTTATACAAATTTTAACAACATTTACGATAAAAATAAATAAATATGATTTGACATTCATAATTTGCAATCGGATCCAAATTCAAAACTAAACAACAACAACCAAATATTAAAAACAATGGAACAAGAATGTGCATTCTGCACATACAAATAAAAGAAATATACCAAATAGAAAAAAATGTCATTGTTTGTCTCTTAAATGCAAGCAAATTAATACAACTTCAATATCGAAAGCTTTTTTTTTGCTTTTTTGTTGGTGTTATTGTCAGAATTGTAATCAACATTCAAGCGATAGTACAACTTTAATATAAATACGAATACATCCAAAGAAAAATGAAGTAAAATAAGAATAAATGATGATGCAAATTGTAGCAGATGGTAACTACAGTTGGAGAATGAAAGAACGAAAAAATGGCAGGGTGAAAACCAAAAACTTTAAGAACACTTGAAATTATTGTTGTGTAACATTTGCGGTGGCAATAGCATTAATTCCGTATATTTATCTACTTTTCACTCTGTCTTCTCTCTCTCTCTCTCTCTGTGTGTCTCTCTCTCTTTCATTATTTCATTCAGCACTGAATACAAAAGCGCTGTGAATACATAAATTATGGAAAAGATGAACGACTCGATTAACAACAATTAATATGGCCTTGAGGAAGACACATTTTGTATAATAAATTATAATAGAATATTAAAATCGTAAGTATTGAAATTATGCAAAATTCAAATTTTTCACTTTAACGTAAAGTTTTTCGAATGAACAAAATTTATACTACTTAGACTACGGCATTTTAATAATTTTTTTTTTCTATTTATAGTGGACATTTTTAAGATGAAGGATGGCTATTTTGATTATACAATGTTGGTTGTTTAATATGGAAATGTTGTATGTGTGGCTTTAAATTTAGCATTTACAATATTTCAAATCGATATTCTAGATTCAAAAAAAAAATATAGGTATATAGTTTTTTAAATAACATTTCAGAACAAAAAAAAAAAATTAATTATTCTTAAAATCAGAAAAACTCATTTTTACATTCCGATTATATATGTACAGTATTTACACCAGGCAACATAGAACTAATAATAAAAAAATGATTAATTATATTCAGGCAAACACATATTTTTCAGCGTATTCAGAGAGCATCTATGATCGAACTAAACGAGACGGTTGAAAATGGGTTTATTTGGTTTCGTAAAAAATATCTTTGATTTTTGAATATAATGAGAAAACAAATGATCTGAAAAAATTCAACATCTTTGGACAATATATATTGAGCGGAAAGGTTGCCATGTTTAATAAAAATATTTTTAAAATTTGTTTTTTATTATTTTTCTACCCTTTCGGATAAGCTAGTATGCAGAATGCAAAGGATCAGGAAAAAACAAAAATAAGTTGAAATTTACTTTCTAAATTTTGTTGCCTAGTTTTCATTAACTGAATGGAACATTTTGCAAAATTAATCTATTAAAATACAATTTTTTTAATTTGTATTATTATGCAAACGTATTTATTCAGCTTTTGTTTGGTTTTTATCGATTTTTTGTCATATGCATTTGCATTAAAATTACTTATTTTTTATTTATTAATATTAGATATTTTATATACATAGCGTATATGAAATATATATTATAAATTAGCAAATGTACCAAAACAAAACAACAAATCAAAACTATTTTACAGCTTGAATGTATTTTTGAAATTACCACTGAAATTCAAATAGATTATATGTAAGTAGCTTTACTATATGTATATAGAATTTAATCTGATTATTCATGTTTATTTTATTTCTTTCTATTTTTTAACTATTATTTTTATTTTATTTCTTTCTATTTTCTAGCTATTATTTTTGTGAATTTTTTTATCTCGTTTATTTTTATTTATTTTTCATATAATCATTGGCGAATTTTTTGTTTTTTTTTATTTCTTTACTGAGATTAGTATAGATTTTTTTTTTATATAATTAGATGCTTCTCAAAGTGTCATAATACGACATACAAAATGTTATACAATTTGACAATATGTAATTTAAAATGCGTTGCTGTTTGCTTGCATACAAAAGTGACTTTGCACAATGAAACTCGACATCTAATACCATGAAATTATGATATATCACTTTCTGACGTCTTGCTGTGTCTACTTTGTATGGAAGACAATAAAAACAACAATTTGTAAAATTTTGTAAAATTTAGTAGCACTATTTGACTATGAGTTACATACATATTATGACACCTTGTGAATCCTCTAAATATTCTTAAGCGATTATTATTGTTATTTATTTGATAAGAAACTTTAAGTATAGTTTTATTTTTAATATTCTTACACACACATATGCATACATATACTATATATATAGTTTTAAAAATGCAAACTTTTATGACATATCTAAATACAATAAAAATTAAATACGAACAAAAATTCACATAATAAACACACACAAATTACTCACTTATTAGTTATATATATTTTTTGAAATAAGTTTCAAATCTTGAAAGTGTTTTAAAGGATTTTATACATATTTAATAGTATTACTTAGGTACATCATATACAAATTAAAATTATATTTTATTATGTTTCATTACAAGTGTAGAGCTACATACAATATATACTCCAACATGTAGATTAAAATGCAGCAGAACGTACTTATATACAATATATATGAATGTATTCAATTTTGATATTTATTTTTTTCTTTTTTTGCATAAATTAAATACTAGTCTTAATTTTATATACTTACTTTTATCTACACACGTCCTAAAACTCTTCAGTATTATTTCACGTGTCTCTTTTTTATTGGCATAAATAATTTATTTTGTTAAGTATTAGAATGTTTTTAATAATAAACATTCTAGTAGCATTAATTAATAATATTATTATGATTATTGTTATTTTTTATTATGTTATGTTATTTTATTGATTATGTTATTTTTTTTATTTTTATTGTTATTATTATAATTATTAGTAGTATTATTTTATGTGTTATATTTATTGTTATTATATGTTATGTATTTGTTTGATTTTCTATTCTGTTATTCAATGGCGCACATGTCATGTATGGTGTCCCCCAAATATTATTAAACTAAATAGTGATGACAGAATTAGTGTATAATAAATATTATAAGCTGCTTGAGTAACCGATGCTGATGATGTAACAGCTGAAGCAGATGATTCACCTATTTAATCAGAGTGAAAAATACAATAAAAAAATTAGATAATTAATAGAATGTAACAAATTTATTAAATAAATAAATATGTGGCACATAAAGCCCCAAAGGGCTCATTGGCCGAGCTTCTCTTCCATTACTGTTGTGCGTCTTAAATTTTGGACAATATTAGAAGGGACCTACTTATTTTAGCCGGTTCCGAACGGCAGAACACTTGTGACATCACTTTTTCTTAGATTTGTCACAGAGTTCTTTTAGAAGCTTTTTCATGGCAAGTTGTTACTGTCGGAAGAATTGCCAATTGCTTGCGGATAGGTGGGTACCGTTTGAAAGAAAAATCTTATCGATATTAAATATGTTATGCATCAGCCGGGGATTGAACCACGACCTACAGATCAGAAGGCGAACACACCAACCACTGAGCCACGGCACCCAAATTTATTAGCAAAATATTAATAAATGAAAAAATGTATGTACGTGGGCCCTTATAATTTTCATAATTTTATTATACACATGTGTGGAGTAAGTGATTGAGTCTGTGAACCGCGACTGAGACTACATTTAGGAAACAATATCATTTAACCGTTAATCGAACCTTGGAACAAAAATGTTCCATATCTATTTTTGTTTACGCTTTATTTCTTTGTTAGTGAATATTGAATTCTACTATTTAACTAATTTGTAACTTCTTCATTACTAATTGGCTTTTTGCATTTTATAACAAAGTTCATTGCAAAGTTTTGTTATAATTTCAAAACTTCATAATTCCATCCTATGGTACAAAAATGTTCCATTGAACATTTCGGTTATAAACTTATCCAGTATGCAAAATCCGAATTCAAGGTGTATGAATTTATTGGAATATACTACAAAAATACTTCAATGGTTCGAATTTTGTATATTGTTTATTCAAAATCGTTTGGCGTAATCTAACGTAACGTCTGACGTAGAAGCGTTTCCTACAAAGACAGCACTAAGATATTTCACCATTTTACTTTGCTTGGCGTCGTTACTGCCGTTATAACGGTATTTGCTTTATTATTATTTAGCTTAACTTTAAAATTTATTTTGTGCAAGTTTGCAAAGCGATCAAATAGATTTTGCTTTTACTGCATTTATTTCGAACATAAACAAAAATGAGTGCGGTTCCTAAATATTTGGCTGGAGAAGAAATAGGAAATGTCCTAGAAGAAAGTGAAAATGAGAAGTTATCAGGCAGCGATTTCGAACCGGGTGAAAGCTATCTTTTCAAAGTGACTGTGAAACCGAAAGTACTTCAATTGAAAAAACTGAGGACGCATTCTACGTGTCCAAAGACAACACTGTTTGGAGTTCAATGCCTTTTCCAAGCGGTCGTTTACGTGCATCCAATGTGATTGAAATGCACCCTGGTAAGTATAACGGAAAGTTATTTTATGTCATTTTCTGATCATGAACATTTGCATATTTAGTTGTTACTAGAAATGCGCTGAATCGAATGACGGATATAAAAGATGCGTTTTTGTTATATTTTCCGCCTCAAGTCCAAAAAAATATAATCGAAAATTTAAATAAATATAGGAAGCATTTGGATGGGAAGAACTATGTTCAACTTAATACAGACTTGTTGTACGCATACTTTGGGGTGTTGATATTAACTGGCGTCTATAAATATGATTTCTTATGGTTTCATTATAAGAAAATTGCGTTCGTAAGATATTCCACACTTACGCTTAGGTCAAAGAATGAAAATAAGGAAAATTTATTTGATGCTGACTATGGTCGTCCAATATTTCGTGCCATTATGTCGAGGAAGACCCTTTTGAATGTGCACAAAACTATTCGTTTCGATGACGTAATTAGTCGACGTCAACAACGCAATGACGACAAATTTACACCGATAAGGGACCTATGGTAAACAAATAACTATTGGTCGGAACTACTTTCAAGGTACTATAATCCACACACTTGTGTCACGGTAGACCAACAATTGTCGACGATGGAAATTTAGACACTTCTAAGACCCAAAAATATGGTATCAACTTTTGGTTTATGTTTCTACTGAAACATGCTATATATGGCGAATTCAGTCATATTTAGGGAGAGTATTAAGTGGAATCCCAGAAACAAATCAAGGAGAGCGGGTGGTTCTCGATTTAACAGAAGGTCTAAGTGGTAATTTTTTTCGTCCCAGAGCCTAGGGCAAAACTCTTGGAAAGAAATATAAAAATTGTAAAAACTCTAAGCAAAAATAAGAGAAGTGTTCCGCCAAAACTATTACTTACTTATGTGGCCATAACAACCGAATATCGATTTAGGCCGAAAATAACATGCTTCGCCAGCCATCTCTGTTCTTCGCTAGCTGGCGCCAGTTAGAAATTCCAAGCGCCGTTAGGTTCTCCAGTACTGGGTCTTTCCACCGGAGGTTTGGTCTTCCTCTTCTGCGCCGTCCTCCAGCGGGTTCCGAATATAACACCTTCTTAGCTGGAGCGTGTTCTTCCATTCGCTCGACATGACCTAGCCAGCGCAGCCGCTGGATTTTGATGCGCTTTACTATGTCAATATCGGCATACAGCTCGTACAGCTCATGGTTGTACCTTATTCGGTACTCGCCACCAACGCAAATAGGTCCAAAGATCTTGCGTAGGACTTTTCTCTCGAAAACTCCAAGCATTCGCTCATCGGAGGTGGAAATTGTCCAGGATTCAGCGCCGTATGTTAGGACAGGCATGATGAGAGACTTGTAGAGTGTAGTTTTCGTTCTTCGAGAGAGGGCTCGACTTCTCAATTGCTTACTCAGCCCAAAGTAACACCTGTTAGCAAGAGTTATCCTACGCATGATCTCCAAGCTGACGTCATTACTGCTGTTAATGCTGGTTCCAAGATAGACAAAGTCCCTTACTACTTCAAAAGCGTAGTTGTCAACAGTGACGTGCTGTCCAAGACGCCGGGACTCTTTGTTTGTTGACACTAGATACTTCGTCTTGCCCTCGTTCACCGTGAGACCCATCCGACGCGACTCTCTTTCCAACTCTGAGAATGCTGCACTGACTGCCAAAACTATTACTATGTAAAAATACTCTCCTTTAGCAATCAACATTTGCTTTCACGAAAGATACAACACTTTGTCCTACATTAGTCATAAAAACAAATACACTCTTGTAATGAGTAGTATACACACCCAACCTGTTATCGGCATTGATAAAAAACAGTTACCTGAGATAATTTCATTTTTCAACTCTAAAAAGCCACTTATGCTTTGATACGGTAGATAAAATGCTTAGCTGTTACAACTGTAAGTGTAAAACGAATAGATGACCTATGGTGGTTCTATCAAACATAATAATATTTCGGCTTTGAATGCTTATATAGTATTCAATGAAGTATGTCCAGTTTTTTGCATGAGCCCATGGTTATATGAACAAGCGAACCCAAGGACCAAGAAACAGTTCTTCAGAATCTTCTTCAATCAATCACAAGAAACCATGACGATATGGTTGAAGATGAGATGCCTAGGCCACCATCAATGAAAAGCAGGAAGTCGCAAAAGGGAGTTGTCAAACGAGACCGTTGTAATGGCTGCTATCACTCTGGTGAAAATAAGGATAAGAAGACTACTCTGTTTTGCTTCATTTGTGATAAGGCTAATGTAAAGGCACGCACGCTGGTTTATTTCGGTGATGTTTTTATACCCTGCATAGTGTAATAGGAAACGTATATTCACTTCGATCAGATGTTGGTAACCACTTGAAGAAATCTCCGAAAATATAGAAAATTATATATATTCGTGATCAGCGTCGCTTAAATTTTCGATTTAATGATGTTCGTTCGTCCGTCTGTCTGCCACCTGGGTGGTTCGTACGCTAACTTGAGCAAATATTTAGCTATTTTGACGAAATTTTCCATAAGTAACCTATGATGCATGGGTATGAAGGGAATTGATATTGAGCAAGACCGGTCAATAACCACGCCCACACCAAGCATTCCAAGCGACTAACCTCGAAATTTTCAAAATCTTTAATTTATTATAACTCACTTAATAAAAAAATTGTTTTTAATCGTCATAACTTATAGCCTATTTAGCGTAGAAATACCATATTTACGTTATCGATTAGCATTGTAAAGATAACTAGATTTAAAAGAAATGGGCGAGCCCCGCCTACTATTTGTAGTAGCTCCCATACAAAATGACTGAATTTCAATTCAACTGAAACAGCTGTAACTTCGGCAATCTTCTGTCTAGGACAACCATAATTGACACTAGGATTAATATCGTTGTCGGAAATAATGTGGCATAAAACTAGCATGGCAACGCATACTACTTAATGGGGCAAAGTTGCTAAAATTAAAAAAATTTTAAACCAAACCAAATTTAGGGCAACCAAATTTAGGGTGTGGATTAATATTGCAAAGCCGACTGTAAGGTCATTTTTAGTTAATAATTTTCATTGAATATTTATATTTAAAAAAATAAAAAAATTTATAAAAAAATAATTTTCATTAAAGATAAATCCGATTCTCACATCAGTATGTGTGGCTCTTTTAATCGTTTTGAATAATACTAATTGATAAGTTGCGATTGATTTGCATTTACTACGCATCTAAACTCTGACTGTGAAACAAGTTTTTATAGGATCCAGCTGAAAGTCCAGAGCTGTTATGAAAAAAAAACTAATGGAATTACATCCATTTGGCTGATTCTAAAGAAAAGAAGTAAATAAATTGGAAGTATGTTTCGTGTGCATCATCATTATATTACGAATATAATACCATTGGAATGGCAATGTTGCATGCCTGCAGAACTCAATTATATTGATATGGTTTCAAAAGACTTTTTGGCAAATTTTGGTCATTACGTACAGAAATTATGGTAAATTATGACAAAATAAAAAGGTTGGTCAACAAAAAAATGATTTTTCGCATAGACTTACAAAAAAAAAGTGCAGTGATATCATAACTTTGAAGCCCATTTGATATATGTATGTGGGAATGGGAATAGGCTATTAACAACAGGTGGCAACACTGCCAAGACAATAAGTGGACGAACAAAAATTAACGAGACATAACAGCCAATTGTCGAAGCGTCCATTCAAAATAATTATTATTGTTCGTTGAGCATTGGAATAAGACAGTCGTAAAACCGCGAGTAACGCGATGTGAACTCACGTTTCACCACTACACATGTATATATATATAATAATAATTATACTAATAAAATAATAATCATACTAATAAAATAATAATTATACTAATAATTTACACATCATTCATTTTGAAATACTACAAATTTGGGGGCTCAACCGGGATGAGGACAAATCGAGCCAGTAAAGTAAAAGTAATAACAAAATTTTGTGCATGCATGAAAAGAAATAGCCGAAAAATTTTGCAATAGATGCGCTAACGTCTAAAGTGTAAAAAGGCATTGAATAGCCATGAGAGTGTGATGCGCAAAAAGTACAATAAGTAGAGTCATGCAGTGAATGCACGCAAAAAACAATATAATATTTGTGTATAGTAAAATACGCATGCAATAGTCATATTGCGCACAAGTGAAAGCGCGCAGAACAGTGCTAAAACAACAAAAACTGCAAAAAGTGTGCGCGAAATAGCAATTCGCAAGTGTTTGTTGCGGGGGTGCTCCGCTCAAAAATTGAGACTCCGCTGGCAAAGCTACGCCAAAATTCAAAATTTTGGTAGTAGGCGACGAAAACACACAAGAAAAAACAGTTAGGTAACAGAAAACACAACGCGCTAAATAGAAACGAAACAATATTAAATGAGAAACAAAAGTGGCGAGTAGACAGCGCAAAAGCAAAGTGCGAAAAAAAAAAAGCAACGTTCGAGTATAGCGAGTATCGTCGAAATAGACGTTTTGATATTTCTGTGTGCAGCGAGAGAGAGTCAAGTGGTAGCAGCGAGTATTGCTTCATAGAGAATCGTTGAGAGCGGCGATTGTGAAAGTAGCTGGTGTTGCAGAAAAGCCAAATCACAGTGAGTGAGTGCGGCGAAACCAATGGTGGTTGCAGCGAATTGTGGAAGACGAGAGCAAAGACGTCAGAAAGGAGAAATCGCAGATGCAGCAGAATTCGAATATCAACATGAGAACGAGAAAAGGCGAAGCTAAGTGAACAGAAAAGTAGTTTGTGTAGATTTGTTCTGATATTGTTTTTGTTTAATTATAATACATAATTTATAGGCAATGAACTTTGAGTCAAAGTAAAATTTAACGCAGTAATTTTAAGAATAATTCTTGGATTCACAATTTTTTTTCTTTCTTCATTAACAATTTATAGTATTTGATTGAATATTCGCAGTTTATTAAATTTTTTTTTCTTATAAAAATATTTCAAACATTTTTGTAAAATGGACGCTGAGACGATAATTTCAGTGACAGTTGAGGTACTAAAAGAGAAGCTAAAGGAGCTAAATTTAAGTACAGTGGGACGGAAAAAAGAATTGCAAGACAGACTTTTAAGACATTTTGGTTTTAGCAGTGAACAAAGTGAAGAAATAGGTGATGACGAATCGACTAATTCAGACGCAGATGTTAGTGGCGGACGAACGCAGAGAAGAGAAAGAGTTGTTTTCACTTTGCGGGATATAGAGGACAGTATTTCATCATTTTCGGGAGATAGTTCACATGACGTAAATCAGTGGGTTTGCGAGTTTGATGATATTGCTGACACAGTGGGGTGGAACAGTTTGCAAAGGTACGTCTATGCGAAACAACTGTTGAAGGGAGCCGCGAAACTTTTTACCCGAGGCTTAGTTGGGGTTCGAGATTGGGAATCACTGAAAAAGGAGCTTGTGGAAGAGTTTGGAGAAAAGTTATGTGCTTCGGAAATACATCGCGCGTTGAGAAATAGGAAAAAGCAACCTAGAGAAAGTCTTCAAGAATATTTGTATGTTTTAGTTGAAATGGGTAAGCCAATTTTACTTGATGACCAAAGCACTATTGAATATTTTGTCGATGGTGTACCAGACTCTAGAGCAAACAAAGCAATGATGTATCAGGCTAGGACTTTAAAAGAATTAAAAGAACAAATTCGTATTTACGAAAAAGTTAAGGGCCCTCAATTATCACAAAATAAATGGAGTGTGCAACAAAACTTTTCAGGAGGTAAACGAGAGGAAAAAAATCAGCTTTTGAACACAAAGAGAAAATGCTTTAGGTGTGGCAGAGAAGGGCATATTGCTAAAGATTGTCAAAGCGATGGTAGCACAAGTGCTAATCGTGCAAGTGATAGTGTCGCTAGTACCAGTAGTGGCAGTGCTAGTGGCGTAAAGTGCTTTAAGTGTAAGCAGATGGGGCATTATTCTCATCAATGCAAGGGCAAACAGACAGCTGAGAAAGACATAAAATCAGAACGCGTCAATATGTTGAGTGACGGAAAAGCAGACAAACATGCTAAACTGTGGGATGATTTATTTTTTTTGGATATGACAATAAACAATTTTACTTTTAGTGCACTGGTGGATACCGGTAGTAAATTTTCCGTGATAAGGTACGATACACTTATGATGTTAGGTGATATCGAACTGGGAAGGGAAAAGTTACAGTTGTACGGAATAGGCAGAGGTAAACTCACGACATTGGGTAGCTTCAATTCTAACATTTCTGTTGACGAGGTGATGATGAAAATAACGTTTCACGTGGTAAGAGAGCGCGATTTACCGTATGCGGCGGTAATTGGAAGCGATGTTCTAAAAAAGTTTGAGTTGATCGTCAGTGAAGATGGAATAGAGTTCCGAAATTTAGAAAAGCGTGTAGCTTTGGCTACGTTGAGCAATGAAATCGCTAGAGGGAGTGATGTTGTGCTGTGTGAGGCTGTTAAGGAGTTATCAGTTGATACAGATATCGTCAGGGTGGGCGATAAACCTGTGGCTGCGGTAGCAGGGGACATCACTAGCGTGAACGAGGTTGCAAAGGAAAAGGTGGTTTCGGAGGTAACCGGACGAAAGGCGTTCGTAAGGAGTAACGATATTGCGGAAAGTACTAGTGCAGGGTCATTAGTGCGTGACGAGATCAACAAAGAGGACGAAGTTTTGTTTGAAATGGAAGAGACCACAGGGGAAAATTTATTGTTAAAAGAATTTAACGCGTTATGCTTAACCACGGATTTTGAGCAAAGTAAAGTATGTGTCGAAACGGATCTATCGAATGTAGGAATAGCGGAGGCTGAAAAAATTGAGACTTTAATAGCTAATTATGTACCAAAAAAGCCAGTTAGTTCTCCGATTGAGATGAAACTGATTTTGATTGACGAAATACCGGTTTATCAACGACCGCGTCGTATGTCATACGCTGATCAACGCTGGGTTGATGAGCAAGTTTCAAATTGGTTAGAGGAAGGAATTATAAAGAGGAGTAATTCAGAATATGCCTCGCCAGTAGTTGTTATTTCAAAGAAAGATGGATCTAAACGATTGTGCTGTGACTACAGAAAAGTCAATGAAAAAATAGTAAGGGACAATTTTCCCATGACTCGAATTGATGAGGTTTTAGATAGATTGGAAGGGGCAAAAATATATACAACCCTCGATTTAAAAAACGGGTTTTTTCACGTGCCCATTGAGCCAAGTTCAAGAAAATACACTTCTTTCGTGACCCAGAACGGGCAATATGAGTTTTGCTTCGTTCCGTTCGGAATTTCAAATTCACCAGCAGTATTTTGTCGTTATGTGCAAGCAATTTTCCAGGACTTGTTGAAAGATGGAACAATGATAGTTTATATGGATGACATTGTGATTCCCGCAAAGGATGAAAATGAAGGTGTCCGAAAACTTGAAATTGTGTTGAAACACGCGAGTGAAAATGGGTTGAGCATTAAATGGACCAAATGTCAGTATTTGAGGAGGCAGATAAATTTTTTAGGGTATATTGTCGAAAACGGAAAAGTTTTTCCATCAAACGAGAAAACAATTGCAATCGAAAATTTTCCAATACCGGCAAATAAGAAACAAATGCAAAGATTCTTGGGTTTAACTTCATTTTTCAGGCGATTTGTGAGAAATTATGCAGTGGTAGCCAAACCGCTTACAGATTTGCTTAGGCTAGACGCGAAATTTAAGTTAGAAGACGAACACTTATTAGCGATACAGGGATTAAAACACGCATTGGTGAATGCACCAGCCTTAAAATTGTACAATCCAACAGCTGAGACAGAAATTCATGCAGATGCATCGAAGTATGGTTACGGAGCAGTGTTGCTACAGAAAGATTCTGAAGACCAGTTATTTCATCCTGTAGAATTCTTGAGCCGAAGGACTTCACCGAGCGAGGAAAGGTACAGTTCCTATGAACTGGAAGTTTTAGCTATAATTAGAGCTTTACAGAAGTGGAAAATTTATGTAAAAGACATAAAAATCAAAATAGTCACAGACTGTAATGCTTTCGCAATGACAGTCAGAAAACAGGACGTACCAGACAGGATAATGAGATGGGCAATGTATTTGCAGGAGTACAACTATGTTATAGAACACAGAGCAGGTACTCGGATGAAACACGTGGATGCATTGAGTCGTGCCTATTGCCTTTTGATCGAAGACTCGTTAAAGTTTAGATTGAGGGAAGCGCAAGTAGAGGACGATTGGGTACGAGCGGTGAAAAAAGTGCTAGAAAAAGACAGCTATGAAAACTTTTTTATGAGAAACGATTTGCTATATAAAGATCCCGTCAAAGAACTTTTAGTAGTGCCTTCTGTAATGGAGGAAGAGATCATAAAGTTAGCACATAGACAAGGTCATTTTGCAGCCAAGAAAACGCAAGAGTTGGTGGAAAAGTATTATTATATACCAAATTTGAGTACGAAGGTCAGTAGAGTAGTGAAAGGATGCGTAGAGTGCATAATAACGGATGCAAAGACAGGGAAAAAGGAAGGTTTGTTGACGCCAATCGACAAGGCATGTGAACCGTTGGGTACGTATCATATCGATCACGTTGGTCCACTAACAGAGACGCGGAAAAGATACAATCATATTTTTGTGGTAGTAGATGGATTTTCCAAATTTGTTTGGCTATATCCAACCAAGTCTACAGGAGCAGAAGAAGTTATTGATAGGTTACAAAAACAAGCGGCGACTTTCGGAAATCCAAAACGAATTGTGTCAGATAGAGGAAGCGCATTTACTTCAAATATGTTTAGGGAATATTGTGAGCGTGAAAACATACAGCACCTCCAGATAGCGACAGGAGTACCTCGCGGTAATGGACAAGTGGAGCGTGTTCACAAGATAGTTGTTCCGATGATTTCTAAGATGTGTCACAATAACCCAGCTCACTGGTACAGTCATGTGGATAAAGTCCAACGAATTATTAACAGTACTGCTCCGCGAAGTACGAAAACAACGCCTTTCAAAATTTTAACCGGATTAGAAATGAGAACAGTAGAATATCCGAACCTACGAGAAATTTTAAATGACACGGAAATTTACGCATTAAATGTCGAACGAGATTCGATAAGAAAGACTGCACAGGAAAATATAGGCAAAATCCAAATTGAGAATCGTAGAACATTTAACAGGAAAAGAAAACCGGACCGTGACTACAAAATTAACGATTTAGTAGCTATAAAAAGGACTCAATTTGGAACCAGTTTAAAGCTAAAAGCCAAATACCTCGGACCGTATAAGGTAACCGTCAAGTTAAACCACGGGAGGTATGAAGTAGAGAAGGTAGGGAACCAAGAAGGTCCAAATAAAACAACAACAGTATCTGAGTTCATGAAACCATGGCATTCGTCATTCGGGTCGAATAACCTATCAGGACGGCCGAATGTGGGAATGGGAATAGGCTATTAACAACAGGTGGCAACACTGCCAAGACAATAAGTGGACGAACAAAAATTAACGAGACATAACAGCCAATTGTCGAAGCGTCCATTCAAAATAATTATTATTGTTCGTTGAGCATTGGAATAAGACAGTCGTAAAACCGCGAGTAACGCGATGTGAACTCACGTTTCACCACTACACATGTATATATATATAATAATAATTATACTAATAAAATAATAATCATACTAATAAAATAATAATTATACTAATAATTTACACATCATTCATTTTGAAATACTACATGTATGAAGACAATCATGTAATGCTTGTTCCATTTTCGCATTAAATACAAATTGAGCATAAAAGGATTAATAATTAGAATATGTATATGTAGTGACACACTATGTAATAATACTAAAATAATTATAATAATTATTATTATTTTCATCAAGATTTTAAAATTATAGCAACAATAACATACTATTTTTATAAAATAGTGAATAGAATATCGGATAGTATTGCTAAAAAATGTAAAATATTTAATTTTATGCTAGCTTTAATTTAATGAGTAAGTTTTTTAATACATTTCGTATTAAAAATGAACACAATTAAAAATTTTTATTGAAATTGAAATGATCATATAACATAATGCAATCAATTAATGTTGTTCACTACACAATAGGGAAATCACTCAAAAAGATGGACGATTATTTCATAAACAAAAGTAATTTCCTATCAAAATTCAATTAAAATCATTATTTTATGCTGCCTTTTTTATTAGATATGCAAAGAGTAGAAAACTTGCGTATCTACTAATAATCATTAGAAAAAAGTACTTCATCAGAGGTTCACGCCACTGTAATGTATTTCATGCGGAAGTAGAGGCTACAAACGTATCCCTATCTATAATCAGAGAGAGGACAAAAGGTTCCTCTGAAAAAATTTGGATACTATCTGATAACCAGAGTTCTACACAGCCTTTGAAATTTTTCAGCCCAACGTTGAAAACTGCTGTGCATCTCTAAATTAGCACTACAATTTGCACCTAAGTTAGACACCATTTGGGAATTTTATTTATATAAATTAATAAAATTTGAGTAGGTTTTCAATGAATTTTATGATTTATTTCGTTTTTCTTTAAATTTGTTTATCAACATTTTTTTATTATGCAAAGTTAAATCAGTCTGGGAAAATTTATAAAGAAAAATATTTGCTTCGTTTTATTTTTAACGTCACATTCCAACATTATACAGCTCTTTGAAAAGAAAAAAAAAAGATACATGAAATTGTTGATGCTAAAAGAAAAATCTTTTAGTTGCAGCAGCAGCAGCAGCAGCACAACTAAAGCTGATTATAACTTTATTTTTGCAAATAACATTCAACAGAAACACTCGCACGCCCAGTCACTCTTGTTTTCCCCATCTTTTGGATAGCCATAGCTTACATTCTAATAAGATTAAATCAAAGACTTTTCTTGTTTCTCTTATATCATAAGTGTTTCTTGTATATGCAGCATACCTTTATCCATTTTCTACCCCCTTTCAATCTTTCGTCATTCATGCAATCATTCATTCATTCATTCTCAATCGAAGAGCCTTCGAAGAAATTATTTATTTCAATTCAATTTGAAAAATTTCAATACGCTTACAAACGTAATATTTAGATGAATGAAAATTGTTTATTCACAGCAGACTGAGAGTAAAATCAAAGGCACGGAAGGGAACCGACACAGAAAGTACCACTGAGTGAGTGAGTTATTGGCAAAAATGAAAAAAGAAGAGAAATAAAAATACTTTCCCTTTAGATGCAATCAATAAATTTTGTTTAACATTTACTTTGATTTTATGTGCAGATCAAGTGTTGTAGTAAGTACATGCTCATGCTCATCATCCATCTTCAATCATTCATTCCATACGATAGTAGTTAGAATATATATAGGGGGGTTATAGAGCCAATGCATACATGTGTAGGTACATGTGTATGCACATGCATATGTTTGTAAATATATACACATACGAGCATATGTATATTTACAAGAGCTAACGCCCAATTGAAGCGCTCAAATGCCATACACAAAGGTCGTTGAAGCCTCTCGTTGAAGCACCATTATTGACGATGATGATGATGATGATGATAATGATGATAATGATAATAATGATTGTTGTCTTAAACGTACTTGCGTGTGCATTATGTAGTAGTATGTAGTAGTATGTAGTAGTACTTATAGAGTAGTTGTTGTTTTTGTTATTTAGAAGGGCGCGTATAAAATTCTACTTACTATTGAAGTGAAGTTTTCCTTTTTTTACATTTACATTTTCGCATTTTTGTTTTTATTCTTCATTCATTTAATAAACTTGATTTTTCTCTATTTCTAATTAAAGCGTAAGTAGAAATAAAAACAATCGTCGCAGTAGAATAGAACAGAAAATAGAGAGCAATTATAAATAAAATTGCATTAAATACAAGTATAGTCAATGGTAGAAAATTCTCAATGGATTTAATGATGCCCTTTTATGTTACTTTTATTTCAGCTATGCATCTACCACGTTGCTGCTTAAAACGTCTGAATATAGGCAATATTATGTACCAATTTCTTGAGCTTCTGCGATGATATAATTTAGAAGATGGATTCTGAAAAAATCTATTTAAAATTTGAAACAAAACTTCAGAGAAATAAAAAAAAAATAAATATGTGGCACTTAAAGCCCCGAAGGGCTCATTGGCCGAGCTTCTCTTCAATTTCTGTTGTGCGTGTTAAATTTTAGACAGTATTAGAAGGGACCTACTTATTTTAGCCGGTTCCGAACGGCAGAACCCTTTCGACATCACTTTTTCTGAGCTTTGTCACAGAGTTCTTTTAGAAGCTTTTCATGGCAAGTTGTTACTGTCGGAAGAATTGCCAATTGCTTGCCGACAGGTGGGTACCGTTCGAAAGAAAAATATTTTCGATATAAAATTTATTATGCATGAGCCGGGGATTGAACCACGACCTACAGATCAACTTTTAGTATTTGCATTTTCAACGAGTGAATGTGCAATAAAAATATTTTGAGTCAAAAGTGCTTTATTTTTTAATCCACCAATCGAAATATATTGGACCTATTTTCTCCATTTCTCTAATATAATATTAAGCATCGGGCATAATTCAATATAATCGAATGACTTGAAAGACATTATAAGTTTGCTGAATTGGCCTATAACAAGTAATACATTAAAATAGCACTATGAATTGATAATTTTGTAAAAAAAACATAATAACAAAATGTAATATTTTTTCTACAAAATTAATTTCAATTAATTTTCCTTTTGAAAATAGATCGTTGGAGTGTAAATATTATCATTATTGAAATGAGAAAATGTTTCAAAATCATCATAATTTAATCAAGGAAATTATTGTTTTCTTTAATTTTCTAGCACACATTTATACCAACTTACATTTTCTCTTTTGCCTCCTTTTTTTATATGTTGCTTTCTTTAGTCGTTTTGTATGTGTGATAGTTAATGAAAATGAAAATGATATTAATCATAATTGCTGTTATACTGGCTAACTGCTTAGCAGACTTCACCCACTGACTGACTGAATGGCTGGCTGACTGACTAGCAAACAGAAATTTTATAATTTCAGCACAAATATTTACTCACTTACTTAGTTATCTCTTTTTCATATTATATAGGGTGATCCAATAAGAGCTTCCGGTAGTTTTTTCAAAGAGTGTATTTGAGACGTAAGTTCGGTTTATGTCATTTAATATTTGAAAATAATTTATTTTAAATGTTGTGGCCAACTGGCTCTAACATGATCCGTTCTATGGGTCCAATTTTCGAGCACTCTTTCGAGCATTTCGGCCGATATTCCGTTAATTACGCGTGTTATGGTCGCTTCTAATGCAGGAATCGATTGTGGTTTATCGACATAAACAACTAATTTCACATAGCTCCATAAAAGTAATCCAACTGCGTCAGATCACAAGATCTGAAGACCATAATGGTCGAAGAGAATGAAGAACATTTCTCATTGAACACTGAATTATCACAATTTGTAAACGTTGTTCTGGCGTAAGTCTATTCATGGTGAAATGTCAATGAATAATGAACACAAATGTCATATGAACATGACAGTTATAACAGGTGAGATGTCTGAGAATCCCTATTGGAAAAAGTACCTCCTACTGGATCACCCTATATATAGTATAGGTACCATATAGAAAATCAACATTCACCCGAATGCCCATGATCTCGTCTTTAATACCAGTTTATATTTATATCCTTGCTCTGTGGCGATTTTATACTTTTCATTCTTAGTGTTTGTTACCTACCATTCTACGCACACATACGAGTCTATACATACATACTTCTTAATTTTGTTCTTCTTCTCTCTTTTATCTACTATATTTTGTAACATTGGCGTTATGACCGCAAGTGATGTTGATATCCTTTGCATACATATTCATTTAATTCTAATAGAAACAACACTACTTGATGTACAACACTATACACACATACATACTCGTATATGCGAACCAGTGTGAGTGTATGTGAATAAAGTGTATATGCAGGGCACGTTCTATGGTTGTATGTGTAGCTATGTATTTGTATTACATTATTATTATTTTATATGAAATTTTGCCAGAAGTGTTGGTATAAATTGCGAGAATGTTAGCGCAATATTAATAAAAATGAACAACACAGAATGAACAACAACGATAACAACAACAATAGGAGTAATTACAATAATGCCAAGAACAACATATGCAAATTTATGCAAAACTTGTGTTTGTATGTATATGTGTGCGTATCGTGTTAGTGCTGTTTTGGATATTTATCAGGATTTGTAAAGAATTTAATTAAAATATATACGTATTATATAAATACGTACAGGGTGTTGTATAATATTCGCTAAAGTGGACTTATGAATTTTACTGAAATGTAAAGGTATTGTTTATGGTCCCTTTAATCGATCAACACAGCAATCTAGGGTTTAGGTACTCTAGTAAGTAAATACGAAGGATCTATACCCAAGGGCCTATGAATCATGGCAAAGTTCTCTAAATTTCTTAACAGTGATTTCTTCAGCTGTGATGATGATCATCACAGCTGAAGAAATTCTCTAGATTGAATAAGCAGAATTGCCATACCTAGGTGGATTATTTAATTGGTATATTCTGTTCTCAATGACCAATCAGTATATTGATACTAAAATTTGATTGAAATCTGAATTTCAAATATATTATTATTTTTTTGTTACTCTTCTTTAGAAACAGTAACGAAAATATGTATAGGCCAGCCAATGTCAGAGTGACGGGAATATGTAGCATAAACACATAAAAACACTAAGAAACCTTAAATAGAGTGGTTCTTTTGTATCAATATTCTCATTCTCAGCACCTGAGTCTTTATAATACCACTTGTTAAACTATAAACAAATTTTACTTCTTTCGTGCGAAGTAATTGTTATTGTCATTATCCACACCCTGTATTTGTTTAATATTGCTTTATTGTATGCACAAATTTTGAAGAATTGATTGAAACTGTTCATGAGGAAACTACGTAGGGACATTTGTATATAGAAACTTCCTCACCATCATACATATCAAATTCTATGGAAAATATAACAGGCTAACAATAACTAAATGAACAATGACAATAATATGTTGAGAAAATTCATATTTTTCCAAAATAGTTTTAAAATAAACACAACAACAACGCCATCAACAAAACAGCAGCACGCACACAACTCATGGCTGCAACAATAATGTTGTTTGTTTGAAAAGCACAATACAAACGGATAATCAACACCAATATACTATATGTATACACAAACACAATCACGCATGAACACAGGTATCCCAATTGGAAATCAAGCTGAATTTATACATGACTTGATAATGGGCATGCCACCTATATACAACGAATGTTTACGGATTGTGTAGGCTTTTAATTGGCAAATATGTATAATATCATATAAAAAAAAATAAATATGTGGCACTTAAAGCCCCAAAGGGCTCATTGGCCGAGCTTCTCTTCCATTACTGTTGTGCGTCTTAAATTTGGACAGTATTAGAAGGGACCTACTTATTTTAACCGGTTCCGAACGGCAGAACACTTGTGACATCACTTTTTCTGAGCTTTGTCACAGAGTTCTTTTAGAAGCTTTTTCATGGCAAGTTGTTACTGTCGGAAGAATTGCCAATTGCTTGCCGACAGGTGGGTACCATTCGAAAGAAAAATCTTATCGATATTAAATTTGTTATGCATCAGCCGGGGATTGAACCACGACCTACAGATCAGAAGGCGAACACACTAACCACTGAGCTACGGCACCCACGAAATTATATTTTCGTGGGCAAAATGTGAAAATAATAATTTGAAATCATAATTTTATATGGGTTGGAGGAGTGATTTTCGTTCGACAGCGCACATTTTCAAACTAATGTATTAGCTGGTAAGTTCAATCATATGAACCATATAAACATTCAAAAACATAAGTTTGTATGCAAAGTAAGCGTGATTTTTCTTCGATTACATTCATTTCTAAACTCAACCGTTCTTTCATCCTCGGAAGTTTGAGCATGATAACTTTATATTTTCTTGCGCAAACTGTAAAAATATGCTTTTTCATGGGAGGTAGGTGTAATTTTATTCCGATTATGCCCATTTTTGAAATTGCTTATTCTTTTGTGAAAATAATTATATGCACTAATTTTTAGCTCGATTGCTTTATTACAACTGCAACTTGAGTGCAGACAGATCGGCAGATGTATAGGCAAACATTGTTAAAGCAACTCAGTTCATGATTCTGATAATATCATTTGTGATAACACATATTTGTAAGCTTTTCTTATTGGGTAAAATACAAAAATCATAGCCACCAAAAACATTGAAGACTGATGACGTATGAACTCATCGAGAAACGACTACCAGCATTACGCATCGATGATTCATCATACATAATGACAGGTTATCAAAGGAAATCATGTTTATCTAAATGATATTTTAGCTTATATTATAAGCATACGCTCCCTGATAAATGACGAAATCGAGGGAGCAATTTCGCCATAAAATTTAGCTGATTTGTTATAATGTGTAACTTTTTGTGGCACTCAAGATGATGAGTCAAATTGTGAGTGATATATTTATGTATGGAAATTAAACCGCAGTTCTTTAGTTTTAAAATTATCTTTAATTAGTATTAGGTTTTCGATTTAGGTTTAAGTTATAAATACTTAGAAATTAGAATAATTAGAATAAGTATTTATGTAATTGCGGACAGTGATCTTATTCGCACGCTCGTGGTTTAAAGACTAAAGAAATAACTTACATTCTATTCTGTCCTTTTGTCCGTCAGGGTTGCATTTAAAAGTGTATTAGTTCATAGTCGCATTTGTAGGTATATGGTAGTCAGTCTTGCTTAAAGGCATATGTCCGTCCGTCTGTTACGCGTTGCTCAGTAGTTTCGTCCGCTACGCGTTGCTCTTCCGTCAGATCCCACATTCGGCAATCCTGCGCGTTCATTCGGCTCGAATGAAGGGTCCCATTTCTTCATATATTCAGCGATTGTGGTTGTGCGGCCTGGGCCTTCGTGATCACCAACTTTTACGACCTCGTATCTGCCATGATCCATCTTCTTGCTGATTTTGTATGGCCCGAAAAATTTTGGCTTCAGTTTCAGACCAGATCCGAATTGAGTTCGCTTGATGGCTGCTAATTCGTCGATCTCATAGTTAACTTCTGCTTTACGACGTTTGTTGAAATTTCGTTTATTTTCATCTTGTATTTCAGCTATGTTGTTTTGGGCTTGTTGGCGTATTGCTTCGCGTTCTTCGTCGATTTCGTTGATAGCTGCGCTCTTCAGCAGCTCTTGGAGTTCTGGTATTCCGGTGACACGCATTTCTAAACCTGTTAGTACTCGAAATGGTGATAGTCGCGTACTTCTTGTAGGCGTATTGTTGATATATTGTTGCACGCGATCGACATGCTTATACCAGCATCCAGAATTTTCAGCACACAATTTCGAAACCATCGGCACAACAATTTTGTGTATGCGCTCGACCTGCCCGTTTCCTCTGGGAACGCCCGTTGCTATTAGCAAATGCTGCACTTCTTCCTGTTCACAGTACTCTTTGAAGAGAGATGACGTGAAAGCAGCGCCTCTGTCGGTAATAATACGCTTCGGATTTCCGAAAATCGATGCTTGTTTTCGAAGTCGGTCAACAACTGCCTCTGCACCCGTATTTTTTGTTGGGTACAGCCATACGAATTTCGAAAATGCATCTACTACAACCAGGATATAGTTGTACGCCTTATTCGTGGTTTCCATTGGACCTACATGATCGATATGCAGGGTTCCAAGCGGCTTGTCCTCCTTGTTGATTGGGTTTAAAAAACCTTCCTTTTTGCCAGACTTTGCATCCGTTACAATGCATGCAATACAGCTTCTCACCATCTTGGCTACTTTCGACGTCAGTTGCGGAATGAAAAACGATTTCTCGATGGCATCTTGGGTTTTCTTGATGGAAAAATGTCCCTGAGAATGCGCCATCTTGATAATCTCTTCCTCCATTAGTGACGGAACCACTATTAGCTCTTTAATAGGGTCTTTGAACAGCACGTCGTGTTTGACATAAAAGTCTTCGTATTCGTCCTTTTCTACTATTTTGCGAACTGCCCGTATCCAGTCGGCGTGTTGCTGCGCTTGCTTGAGTCGGTGATTTAGCGAATCCTCCAACATCAAGCACGACACTCGGCTCAGCGCGTCGACATGTCGCATCTTCGTTCCACTTCTATGTTCGATTTCAAAGTCAAAATCCTGCAAAAACAATGCCCAACGTGATACTCTTAAGGGAACATCGCGTTTTTTGATCGTCATGGCAAATGCGTTGCAGTCGGTCACTACTTTGAACTTCTTGTCCATCAGGTATACGCGCCACTTCTTGAGAGCTTCTACTACCGCTAACGCTTCTAACTCATATGAGCTGTATTTCTCCTCGACGGGTTTAGTTTTCCGGCTCATATACTGCACTGGGTGGAATGCTTGTTCTTCGCTGTCCCTCTGCAACAGCACCGCTCCATAGCCAGCCATACTTGCATCTGCATGCACCTCAGTAATCGCCTTTGGGTTGTAAAGCTTCAAGACTGGTGCTTGCATCAACGCCACCTTTAGCTGTTGAATAGCTGCTAGCTGCTCGTCTTTCAACTCGAATCTAACGTCTTGCCTCAACAAATCCGAAAGCGGCTTAGCTATCACAGCATACCCTTCGATGAATCTCCTGAAATATGATGTTAGGCCCAAGAATCGTTGCATCGCTTTTCGGTCATGCGGCACTGGGAAGTTTCTCACCGCACTTGTCTTCGCTTCTGATGGTTTTATGGAATTGTTTTCGACAATATATCCCAAAAACTCGACTCTTTTCATTAAAAACTGGCATTTTCTCCACTTTATCTTTAAGCCATTTACCGCCGCAGTTCGTAAAACCAGCTCCAACTTCTGAATACCCTCGATATCATCCTTGGCGGGAATAATTAGGTCATCCATGTACGCCACCACTGTTCCGTCTGCTATGAGATCTCGTAAAACAGCAAAAATGTATCGCGAAAAAACTGCCGGCGAATTTGATATCCCAAATGGAACATACAGGAATTCAAATTGGCCATTGTGCGTCACGAAAGAGGTATACTTTTGTGAATCTTTGTCCACTGGAACGTGGAAAAATCCGTTGGTCAAATCAAGCGTCGTGAAAACGTTCGCACCCTGTAGCTGCTCAAGCACGTCATCTATTATGGGCATCGGGAAATTGTCTCGTACAATTTTCGCATTTAATCGCCGATAATCACAGCAAAGTCGCTTGCTGCCGTCTTTCTTCGAGACCAGCACAATCGGTGACGCATAGTCGGAAGTGCTTGGTTTAATGACCCCTTCCTCCAACCACTGCTTCACCTGCGCATCTACAATGCATCTGTCAGCGTAAGACATCCGCCTCGGTCTTTCGTAAACAGGTTTCTTATCGACAAGCAGTATTTTCATTTCCACAGGCGATTTCGTAGTTTTCTGTGGCTGGTAATTAGCTATCATACTTTTCACAGATCCAGCATGACAAAGATGCAGATGTGACAGATCAACTTCTTCTGCAGGTGTTTCGATCACCTCGGCTAGCAAACACATAGCCCCAAACTCGCTGGTTAATTCTGCCACCCGATTTTCTAGTACCCGTTTCTGCTTAGGTACTGCTCCGCGCTCACTAGCGCTCTCTACGTATTCGCTCGCCACAGCATTCGTCGATTTTCGTTGAAAATGTGGTAGTCCCACTACCTCTCCGCGCGTCGAAGCGCTCTCGTTGCGTATCTGGGAAGATACAAATCCGCGCTCACTGGCGCTCGCTGTGTAATCGCCTACAGCAGCATCCGGCACATTCACATGCCCATGCGATAATCCAATCGCTTTTCCGCGCATCGAAGCGCTCTCGCTACATACCTTCGCCTTTTTAGGTATAGCGCCGCGCCCAGCAGCGCTCGCTGTGTGCTCGCTCACGACAGCATTCAACACCTTTCCGTGTCCACGCGGCACTCTAACCGCTCCGTCGCGTTTATTAACGCTCTCGCTACGTACATTTGCCATAGCCCGCCACATTGCCTGAGGCTCTCGTTGTTCTCCAGCTGCAACAGTGCGCTCGCTCACGCCCTCGTTGTATGCTACTGACTTCCGCACATCTCCACCACCACCATGACAAACGTCTTCTCGCGCCGCTGCGCCAACCGTTTCATATTCGTGTCGGTGTATCTTGTCTGCTACCTGTGTGAACTGCTGCTGTTTCTGCTGCACTAACTCCTTTCGTCTGAATACAGCGCCTTCTTCCGTTACGATCAGGTCAACTTGTTTGAGTACATTGTTGCCTATCACTAGCGCATAGCTTAAGTCGCGCTCTTTTGCCACATGGAAGGTTATGTCCATCTCGATACGATCAATCATCATAGGCATGGTGAGGCTGCCAATTGTTGTTAGCTCGCTGCTACCAATGCCCACTAGTCGCCGCTTTTCGTTTTTCAGCTCAACATCCAGCTGCAGCATCAGCATAGTATCACACCGCATTAGGCATAAGTCTGAGCCAGTATCAATCAGAGCCGATACTGTTCTAGGTATCTTGTTGACTACGTTAAATTGTATGTCCTTAAATATTAGACCGCTCTTACGACTCGCGATCGCCACTATTTCGTCATCCGTCATCGTGTTTACGCTGCTCTTTTCTGCCTTGATGGGCTTTTCAAGCTGCTTGCACTCTACTGCGCGATGACCCTCCTTGCCACATTTAAAACATGCAATGCGCTTACGTGGACAGTTGCGTGCAAAATGTGAAGTATCGCCACAATTGAAACATTTCTTCGCATTCGAAGCTGCACCAGCTGAAACTTTGTTCGATGGCAGTTGTTGTGGTTGGACCGGATTGTTGTGCATACCAGCAGGTTTACTCGAGCGTATCTTCTCATACATCTTTATTTACTCCTTCAAATCTCTAACTGTTTTTGCCTGATACAAGTTACTTTTATTTGCCCTGGCGTCTGGTATACCCTCAATGAAATACTCGATTAAACTTGAATCGTCCAAATTTATCGGCTTTCCAATTTCCATCAGCACGTACAAATATTCTCGTAGGTCTTCACCTTGGCGTTTCCGACGGTTTCTTAGCGCGCGATGTACTTCGACTGACGACAGCATCGTACCAAACTCCTGGCGCAATGTAAGCTTTAATGAGCTAAAACTGCTTATACCATTTTGGCTACGCACAAAAATCTTAGCCGCTCCTTTCAGCAGCTGCTTCGCATAGATAAATTTTTGCAGTTCATTCCACTGCACTGCTTCGGCGTTCGATTCAAAATCTTCTATCCATTGCTCAAAACTCGGTTGTCCTATACCGCTGAACGAACTCATCGAATCTTCGACATCACGTAATGTAAACGTTGACCTTTCAACAACAGGCGCACGCACACGCACACTACGCCGACTTGCAGCATCATCGTAATCTGAATCTTCGCCATCGCTCACATTCAGGCCGAAGTGTTCCAGCAACCTATCCTGTAAAGTCGGGTTTCGTCCAGTTGTCGGTAGCCCCAACCCACCCAATTGTTCTTTCAAACCGTTCACAGTCAAACCTAAAATTTCGTTTCTGTCCATGTCTTACAAAGTTTATTAAATAATATATCAAATATATTTTCAATATAGGTTATATAAAATAATGCGTCAAATTAATTTTATATATGCTTAGAACTTATTTCTTTTCGTGTAATATATATCAAAGTGCAAAATTTCCTACACGGATTCGATAAACAAAACAAACACACCGATAATTTATAAAAGTTTCTGTTTCATTTACTCTAATTAGTTGATAATGTTTTGAATATATGTCGCGCTCTCTTTTGCAACGGAAAATATAAATTCAATGTTTACAAAAGCCAAGCATAAGAAATAAGATAATCAAAACAAATTCGCCGATTTCTTATACAATTTCGTGTTTGTTATTTTCCGTCTTCAACAATGTTATGAAACTCTACAAAGCTATATCGTGCATTCTCTTGCAAAGAGGTAAAATAAAAATTTTAGTATCTACGCACAACGAGCATAAGAAATATAAAACCCAAAATAATCGAATAACGCTATAATATTTTCGCTTCTACATCACCGCATGTGTATATACTGTTTCTGCTGTCTGTGTTCTGCTTTTGCCGTCTTCTTCGTCCAACGCTGCCGTCAACTTAGCTAACGCTCTCTGCTCTATGTAGTCTGCGTTCTCTCGCTCACGTTTTGCTTCAACACTTTACGCAGTCATACTCGCGCTCAACATATGCGCCGTTTTGTTATTCGATTTTTCTATTTTTCTTGTTTTCTACACTCGCACTTATTCAATGTGCCACTGTTTCTCCCGCTTGCTCTTGTGCTACGACTTCGCTAATTTTCTTTTGCGCCTTTACATATCTGCGCAAGCCACTATGTACATATGTACATCACTGCCGCAATTCTAACGGTTCTTAAACATGAAAAATTCCGTTTTGTCGCGAGTGACTTCAAACTTTTGGCGTCTTTTGTTTCAAATAATTTGCACAAATTTCACCCGTTTTAGCAAGCTGAGAAAACTTGTTTGTTTCGGCCAATTAAGCTGCCTTTACTCGCACTATGCTCCAATATCTTTAAAGAGAATTTTCTTTCTGCGCAAAAATTTGCAGCACTCACAGAGCTCAATTTTTGTCAACTTTTATATGCGCACAGTAACCAAGTGAGAATTTGTCACAAGCCTTCACAGTCTTCACTTTAAAAACTTTCGCCAAAAGTTCAAATAAAAATTGTCGCACACAATGAGCTTGTCCAAATTTTGAGAAATTCGTTTTTTTTTTTTTTTTTTTTTTAGACACGCCTTGGGAAATTCAAATCCCGGTTGAGCCCCCAATTTGTAGGGAAATTAAACCGCAGTTCTTTAGTTTTAAAATTATCTTTAATTAGTATTAGGTTTTCGATTTAGGTTTAAGTTATAAATACTTAGAAATTAGAATAATTAGAATAAGTATTTATGTAATTGCGGACAGTGATCTTATTCGCACGCTCGTGGTTTAAAGACTAAAGAAATAACTTACATTCTATTCTGTCCTTTTGTCCGTCAGGGTTGCATTTAAAAGTGTATTAGTTCATAGTCGCATTTGTAGGTATATGGTAGTCAGTCTTGCTTAAAGGCATATGTCCGTCCGTCTGTTACGCGTTGCTCAGTAGTTTCGTCCGCTACGCGTTGCTCTTCCGTCAGATCCCACATTTATGGTATATGAAAATATCAAAAACGTATATCGATTGATATGCAAAATGTCAGCAACGGTCTTGCAAGCTGCCTGTAAATCGTCACCAGTCAATTTCCGATTGGGTTGATGTATGTACTTACAATATTTGTCTATTTTTGTATATGTGTACATACAAAATATAACTACATATTTCATTCATTCAATTTGAAACTGAAACATGTAATATTACACTCTTGTTGTTTCTTGCTCATTGTTTGATAAAAGAAAGTTTCAATTCATATTAAATGCTCAGCAAAAAGCATAGAGATGTATTCCTATATATACATAATATATCGTACTACTATGCATAAATACATACAATACGGACCACAAAGCAACAATAGCTTTATCAAACGATAAAAACTATAGAACAATAATACAAGAAGAACAAAAACAATTCTTCACTTGTACTTATGCACACAAACATGCACATAGACTTATACAGACATACACTTTTGTACTATAAAAGATAAATAAATAAATATGTGGCACTTAAAGCTCCGAATGGCTCGCTGGCCGAGCTTCTCTTCCATTACTGTTGTGTGTGTTAAATTTTGGACAGTTTTAGAAGTGACCTACTTATTTTAGCCGATTCCGAATGGCAGAATTCTTGCGACATCACTTTTTCTGAGCTTTGTCGCAGAGTTCTTTTAGAAGCTTATCGATGGCAAATTGTTACTGCCGGAGGAATTGCTAATTGCTTGGCGACAGGTGAGTACCGTTCGACTGAACAGATCAGAAGGCCAACATACTAACCACTGAGCCACGGCACCCACATACTCACTATACTCACTATAGTGCATATAAATATATACTATATATTGTAGTATTCAACTTACCATTTATAATGTTCAACATCACTGTTACACTGGGGCTATTTGACGGGCTACATGTGTAATTGCCAGTATCACGTTTTTTCGCTGATTCAATGATTAATGAGCCGATCTATATGTGCCAAGTTGAATACGAAATGATGGTGAAATTATTGTTATTGTTGTTGTTGTTGTTGTTGTAGTTGTTGTAGCAGCAACAGTCAATATCACAGTGAAGCAGAATAGTCAACACGACCAACATCAGCATCATCAGTATAATCAAAACATCGGACGAGTTCCCGAAATACATGGAAGAACAAAAAAGAACAAGAAAAGTAATAAGATAAGTTAGTACAACTACAAGATAAAAATTATATTAATCTTGGGGTATTTTTTTTTTTTTTGTACGTGAGGAGTGCAGACGTTACATTACAATTGTATTATACAAATACTTTTTTACTCATAGCATTGGTGACATACTTTGTATTCCATTCGGGAGAGCGAAAAGCATTGTCAGCAAACATGAGTTCTATCAGCTTATCACACTATCAATTTTATCTGAGTTTAGTTGGTACATAGTACGAACCATTGTATATATTGTATACATATACAGAAATGTAAAGCTTAAAGCTTAAAGGGACGCGGATGATTGTGTGAATAAAGTGTAGAAAATTGTGTTAATTTTATTCAGTAAATGGCCAATTAATTCTATGAATTTTAAGTTAAAAACTTTCTCAATTATTTTCTTCAACGCAATTACTACATACACAGCATATACATAAAAGATCCTCATAAATTCAGAGGAATTGCTTAATGGCTGGGAATAACTTTGTTTCGGGGGCATAACTTCTTTTAGAAGAAAAGTAAAGGAACCAGGAAACTAGGTTTTTTGACGAATTAGGCTCTATGAGTGCATTTTAAGATAAAAGAAGATTATGCTTTGGAAGTATATACTTTTAGTTCCAAATTGTTTTTGGGTCTCCTGAAATTATCAATTATTGAATATATATTTTGTTGTTTTACAATGACATGGAGCAAAGTTTGATTTAAACTTCAGCAAATTCTTTTTTTAATTTATCTTGAAACGTAAAATCAACTACTTGTATGTCCTAAGAGGTCATGTATTCAGCTGGTGCCAAAATCAATAATCACATGCATGTGCATATGTTGATACAAATGTATACTATCTACTTATGTATATTCGTGTATCTGTAAGTCAGATACATGTGCTCACACATGTATATATATCAAATGACAATAGTGACAATGACAAAAGTAAACAAGCAAATGGCATCAGTCGAATGGACAGCCATATGATATGTGATGGCAAAGAAGAAATTGAAAAAGTATACAACAAGAACAATTCCAATTGCATCGAACGACATGACGTTGACAATACAAACAACAAATCAAATAAAATGTAATCGAATGATTTGCTCACGTTTGACACGTTTTTTTCTGTTTTTACTTTTTTCTTTGTTTCTCTCATTTTATCTCTCCATCATCCTAGCAACTATTTCTTCACCATTATTATTGTTGACTTTGCTTCTTCTGGAAAATAATTTTTGATATGTTAGTGTATTTTCTGTTCTAAATTTTGTGTGTGAAATTTATCACTTTTTTCCGATGATTTCGATCCCACAACTTTCACTTTAACACAATACCATTTATATCAATATTTGAGTGATGATGATACACAGGTTGAAGTGCTATATATCAATCACGTGGCTATGTAACATACTACAGAAGTGCAAATAATATTTCGGTGCGCAGTTGAAGTTGAACTTACCGTACTATGTGCATCACCCTCAACTTCTGGTAGATTACGATCGACTTGTATCCGATGTCTTCGTGAATCAGCAGCCAATTGCTCAGAACCATGATACCACATTATAAATGTTGGCGGTTCCAATGCACCACGTACAATACAGCGTAATATGACTGTACTGCCAGCTTTGACATAACGATCTGGATCGCCCAAGATTTCAGTACGAGGAACTGTAATGAAAATATAAGAAAAATTATCAAATATGTATTAATGTGAGATAATAATTAAAAATATGCAGAGAAAAAAAGAACTACTTCCATTCGTTAACAATCATCAAGTATTTATGCAAATATTATATTTTGTTGAAAAAGTATTGTTGCTGTTTCCATGATCTTTGGATTTTAATATGAATATTTTTTTTGTGATTTAGTAGAATTTGTCTTACAATAGCAATTTTGTAGCATTTTATAGTAATTTTAATAATTAATATTTTTTACAACAAAACAAAAAAAATAAACACATCCATAATAACGAAGCTTCAGAGATATTCTTTCGGAAGAAAATATTCTTGTGTTGCACACTTGCGCATATTTCAAACTTCAGTTCCATAACTTTATGTTTATGCGTTCATACGGAATACAAAAAAAAAATAAATATGTGGCACTCATTGGCAGAGATTCTCTTCCCTTACTGTTGTGCGTCTTAAATTTGGACAGAATTAGAAGGGACCTACTTATTTTAACCGGTTCCGAACGACAGAACACTTGTGACATCACTTTTTTCTGAGCTTTGTCACACCACCCACCCATTCATACGGAATACAGTCGAGAATATACTTTTGTAAGAGAAGTAGTCATGGTTTTTATCCGATGCTGCCTATTTGTAAATTGGTACATTTGTTAGCAAACATAATCGTGCATGGGAGACAGACGCGGTATTCCCATTTTTGAATATTTCTAATACAATATATGATCAATATGATTGTATATATCGAGTTTTATTTTGATAACTTTATGCTTTCGTGTGCAAAGTGTAAAATTTGTAAACATATCTATTATATGCTAAACATAATTTTCAATGGAGCGTTTCAGCTTGGCTATGATATGAGTGTGAAAACGTATATGTGGAACTATAAGCTTGTAAATGTAATCGTAAATTTTATTCGATTTATCCTATTTTTGAATATATCTATTATATGTTAAGTATAATCCTACTGATAACTGTGTTTCAGCTTGATAGCTTTATATTTTCATGCGAAAAGTGTGAAAACTCACATTCAACAACATACTTTTTTAGTGACGTAGGTGTCATTCTCATCCGATTACGCTTATTTTCTGATATGTGCATATGTTATGGAATTAAGGGAACTTTATCTAAAAATCCTAAGATGGATTTGAATTCAAATAATGATATTCAATCAATATCTTAAAACTTATAAATTTCCTATTTGCAGCGATGAATCAGCGATGAACTGAAAAAAAGATGGCCTTATAGTCGGCTGAGCCGATTAAATTATACCCTGCATATGTAGATATTTATATAAAAAGTTTGCTCGAATTCCATATTTTTCTTTTATTTCCACTACTTTCTATGGGAGCTACATTAAGAAGTAGGCGTGGCTCGTCAGTTTCTTGAGAAACAATTTTTCCATAAAATACTAATTTACCCCCGAAATATGGTTGACTTTGACGAAGTACTTTGTAAGTTATGGGGGTTTTAAAAGCTATAATTTCAAGGAGGTCTTTAAGATAATTCCGAGGCTTAGTAGGAAAGCTATATAAAAACTGGGCGTGGTTTACCTGTTTCTTATAAATCTAATTAATTTTTCAATATAAATGCACACCTTAAATTTGGGTGTCATACGTTGAATAGTTCGTAAGTTATAGCGGTTTAAATTGTTTTAAATTTTCGCAACTTTGTATGGTAGCCCCATTAAGAAGTAGGTGTGGCATGTTTATTTTTTGCCAGATTATTTCTGACTGTCATATTAATCTAGGTGTCAAATACGGTTCTTTTAGACAGAAGATAGACGAAGTTACGGCTGTTTCAATTAAAAAGAATTACAGACACTTTGCATGGGAGCTACAATAAAAAGTAGGCGTTGCTCGAATATTTCAAGATTATTTAGCGGTACAATGTAGCTCTATGTGCCAAATATTGTTGTCTCAGATGGTATATTAAGTGAGTTATAGCAAGTTAAAGATTTTGAAAATTCCGAGGTTAGTCGCTTTGAGTCTCCAGATCAACGTACAAGAAACCAAATTGATCATGTGGTGATTGACGGAAGGCATGCTTCCAGTGTGAAGGACGTGAAATCGATCCGTGGTGCCAACATCGACTCGGATCACTACTTTGTTGCAGCTAAGGTGCGCACACGCCTAAGTGTCGCAAATAACAAGAGAAGTCCCACACAGAGAAAGCTCGACGTCAGTAAGCTGCGATCACCAGAGACAGCAGATGCATTTTCCACTCGACTATCGGATCTGCTTATGCAGAACACTCCCCCACTTGATGATACATGCGCACGGTGGACACATATATCCCACTCCATGACTACTGCTGCCGAGGAGGTAATCGGTTACTACCGGCCTCTGAGGAATGAGTGGTATGATCAGGAGTGTCACGACGCTACCGCAGAGAAAGACGCCGCCTACAGAAAAACCCTGCGTGCAGGCGTAACGCGAGCTGTTAAGGAGCGGTATAGAGAGAAAAGGAGTGCAGAGAGACGTCTTTTCAGGCGCAAGAAGAGGGAGTTGGAAAGACGCGAGTGTGAGGAGATAGAGATGTGTACCGACAAGAATGAAACTCGAAAATTCTTCGAAAAGATCAAGCGCCTGAGTGGAGGTTTAAATCCCGGAGCCTCTTCTTGTCGTGATGGAAATGGGAATCTGGGTACGGATGTCCAGAGTGTACTGAGCCTATGGAGGGAACACTTCTCCACGTTACTGAATGGCGATGCTACGAACAATTCCGCCAGTGGAGGAGTTTGCCCGATAACCCCAATTACAGATGATGGTGTTGATATTCCACCACCCGACTATGACGAGGTTGAAACGGCCATTTTAAGGCTGAAGAACAACAAAGCTGCAGGTGCTGATGGCCTGCCTGCCGAGTTGTTTAAGACCGGAGGCGATGAGCTGCTCACCCGCATGCACCAGCTCATAAGCAGAATATGGTCGGATGAATATGCCTGATGATTGGAGGCTCAGTGTTCTCTGTCCTGTACATAAAAAAGGAGACCCCACAATTTGCGCCAACTACCGTGGAATAAGTCTCCTGAGCATCGCATACAAGGTTCTATCGAGCGTACTGTGTGAAAGGTTGAAGCCTATGCTCAGCAACCTGATTGGACCTTATCAGTGTGGCTTCACACCTGGTAAATCCACCATCGACCAGATTTTCACACTGCGCCAAATCCTGGACCCAAGAAAAACAGATCGACACACACCACCTATTTGTTGATTATAAAGCCGCTTTCGACAGTCCGGTAAGGGATTACCTCTACGCAACAATGTCTGAGTTCGGTATTCCTGCAAAGCTCATTCTACTTTGTAGAATAATACTGCATAACTCCCGTTGTGCAGTGAAAATTGGGAAGGACCTCTCCGCACCGTTCAATACCGAATGGGGTTTCAGACAAGGTGATTCGTTATCGTGCGACTTCTTCAATCTTATTATGGAGAAAATAATACGAGCTGCTGATCTACGACATAATGGCACTATCTTCAACAAAACTGTCATGCTTTTAGCGTATGCCGACGATATTGACATAATCGGCATGAACGCGGGAGCAGTCAGTGCAGCATTCTCAGAGTTGGAAAGAGAGTCGCGTCGGATGGGTCTCACGGTGAACGAGGGCAAGACGAAGTATCTAGTGTCAACAAACAAAGAGTCCCGGCGTCTTGGACAGCACGTCACTGTTGACAACTACGCTTTTGAAGTAGTAAGGGACTTTGTCTATCTTGGAACAAGCATTAACAGCAGTAATGACGTCAGCTTGGAGATCATGCGTAGGATAACTCTTGCTAACAGGTGTTACTTTGGGCTGAGTAAGCAATTGAGAAGTCGAGCCCTCTCTCGAAGAACGAAAACTACACTCTACAAGTCTCTCATCATGCCTGTCCTAACATACGGCGCTGAATCCTGGACAATTTCCACCTCCGATGAGCGAATGCTTGGAGTTTTCGAGAGAAAAGTCCTACGCAAGATCTTTGGACCTATTTGCGTTGGTGGCGAGTACCGAATAAGGTACAACCATGAGCTGTACGAGCTGTATGCCGATATTGACATAGTAAAGCGCATCAAAATCCAGCGGCTGCGCTGGCTAGGTCATGTCGAGCGAATGTAAGAACACGCTCCAGCTAAGAAGGTGTTATATTCGGAACCCGCTGGAGGACGGCGCAGGAGAGGAAGACCAAACCTCCGGTGGAAAGACCAAGTACTGGAGAACCTGACGGCACTTGGAATTTCTAACTGGCGCCAGCTAGCGAAGAACAGAGATGGCTGGCGAAGCATGTTGTTTTCGGCCTAAATCGATATTCGGTTGTTATGGCCACATAAGAAGAAGAAGAGTCGCTTTGAGTTCTTTGTGTGGGCGTGTTTATTGACCGATAGTTGCTCAAGTTATCGTGCGAACCATCACGGACGTTAAATGGAAAATTTAAACGACGCTAATCACGAATATATATGGTTTTCTATATCTCCGGAGATTCCTTCAAGTGGTTACAAACATCTGACCGAAATGAATATACCTTGCATATTACATTATGTAGGGTATAATTATGTATATGCAAATACATAAGAAATTTTTAATTTTCAACAAGAGCTAGTGCTTTAAGCCAGCGAAATTAAATATCACGCCAGAGAATTTGAAGGTGAGGTACAATGAACAAATTAGTTGTCTGATGCTTGGATTTCTTCTATTCATGGAGGCATTTTATTACTATCTCCTACTATTAATATACTACATATGTGCCTAGATACTATTAAGCATTTCAGTGAAGCATTTTACAATTCGATAAATTTCTAATTCACAATCTCTAATGGAAGAACTTAATTTCAATTTTGCATAGTAATAATGTGAAAATGTGATTTTCTTTTGATTTGTATTTTCATTTTCTTTGGTTTTTTTTTTCAACTTCTGACAATAACTATAGGTATACCGTACAAATTGAATTTCCTTTTTACTCAGAAAAAGAAATCATAATAAAAAGAAGAGGCTCAAAAAGGAAATTATACGAGAAAGCAAAAGAAAAAAAAAGGAAGAAAAGTGCATAAATAGAAAAGTGAACCAAACCAAGCAACTAACCAACTACAAATGTTTATATACATGTACTCTTACATATGTAGGTATCTCAATAGTATGTATTTATACATTTCCATTGAAATGGAAAAGAAAAAGTATATATGAGAGTATATATGTATGTAAAAATAGAAAAGATCCCTCTCTAAGATGTCCTTCAGTATTTTTTCATTTCATTTCATTTCCTCTCGAACTAATTTGTATGCTTAACATACGAATATAATTGTATGTATGTATTACATGTATTTTACATAAAAACATATATGTATGTAATATACAATATCTAAACGAACTAAATGTAGATATATTTATTACATTTACGTATTCGTTGAAAGCACTGAAATAATCAAATAAAATAAAAATTAAGGAACGAATAAACGAGGAAGCTTGTTAAGGCCATGAAAACCAACCAGACAATAGGTAACAAAAGGTGGTTTCGGATTATGCTCCAATTTACTATGTACTCTTGTATATAGAAAACGTAGAATACAAAATCAGTGAATACACTAGTTGAGCATAGTTTATGTAGAGTCCAGTAAGGCTATTCATACATGTATGTGCATATGTTTAGTTATATATAAATATATATATATATATATATATATATATATATATATATATATATATATATATATATATAGTTATGTTTATTATTAGGATGTACCACTTCAAGCCTAACCAAATGAAAATGAAAGAAATTTAAGAAAAAAAAAATAAAAAAATTTTCATTTGGATTGTAGCATATTTTTGGGTAGCGAGTTACATATGAAATGTGCTCTGTACTATTCATAATTAAGGTAAAATTTCCACCAATGGATTACTGCACAGAAGTTCAAAGTACTAGCCATTATGTTATATGACCTACATGATCATATTTTAATCTAAACGAATGAATTTAGAGTCTTTTGTTGATTAATATATGACAATTTATAGATGATAGTTCAATAAAGCCCTTGGAGTGGAATTCTTTTGAGTTGAAAACTTTTTCGGTGCAAATAATGTGAACAAACACTCTCGACAACTAAAACTTTCTTGACTCATTGGAGTTGAAAATTAAGGAAAAATTATAGTTCTTCCTTGGCTAGTACATTTCACTATGGGGTATATTTGCATAATAATCGTTTGTATGCTAAATCTTATTCATTTTCCCCCCCTTTTCAGCTAATTCAATTCTGGTTTTATTTGTAATTTTATTTTTTTATTTTCATTTTCCATTTGACAACTAAAACAAATCATCACCGAATTTGGCTTACATTTTCAAACATCTTCTATCTTTTCTCTTCACATTTGTTAATTTCCATCCTCTCCATCACTTATGCTTATTGAAAAAGTTACAGTCCATACCATTCCAATAAGTTTTCTTCTGTACACTTACATATTTGGCTATTAGCATCATTTTGACACTAGCAATTTAACATGAAGTTTTATTATACCTTTTTAGCAATGTTAACAGAAGCTGTGATAGCAGTAATAGTAGTAGTAGTAGTAGTATATAGTGGCAGTTGCTTAACATTGGAATCTAAATTTATCAATAATATCGTCGTCCTGCTACATATACTTGCTATGTAAACTGATCATCTTTTTTCTTCTTCATCTTCTTATTACTCTTTTTTACTATGCATAATAAAACCATCTATTTTCTGCCATTGTCCATGTATTGTATGTATGTATAAGTATGTATATACATATGTCTATTTGTGTGGTAATTTGTATTTATTGCATCGTTTTGTCAGTGAAATTGAGTAAAAAATAAATATAAGAAAACATTTTTTTTTCTGTATCATAATGTAGCATACTCCTTTTACATGTTTTCTCTTATGCTTCGCATATTCATTCCTACTGGGTGGTTACCAATATAAAAATGTCGGTACTACTAGGGTTAGTATAATTTTCATATTAAATAAGCAAGTAAGTTTTCTGGTCGATTTGACAATATCAATATTTTTGTTCTTGATTTGTTTTTTTTTTTTGTATTCTCAATTTATTTTTGTTTTTGTGTACCTATCTATTATTTTCTTATTTTCATACGTAAAGGTTTACTCTGGTTCATTTACTATTGATTCGAACAGCGTATGTGAAAATGACATGTATTTTTAATGCAGTAGATACAGTGAAGCGTAATATCAGTGAGTATTTCTTATATTCAGATTAACAAATTTGTGCATTTTTCTTTTAAAAAATAAGTTTTTTGTATCGGAACCATATATATATTTATGAAGAGACGACATCATATTTTATACTAAAAAAAACAAAACATTTATTTATTAATATCATTCTTGAAAAATAATAATTTTATATGGGGATTATTCATTATTTATGAACAGAATGATTTTTGATTTTATTTAGAATGATGTTTTGTTCATATATAAATAAAGTGACATACATTTTAGTTTATAATAATGATAAAAAAAATCATATTTGAGAGTTTTGATGTATTAAAAGGGAATGCCTATTTATTTGAAATTTGAATTTGAGACCACTGAACGATAGTTTGATGAAAAAGTAAAATTCCGAATATTTCATAATGATGCATTTAAAACAACAATACTACATGAAATGATCAATTGTCGTTTAACAATATAAAACGTTTGTACTACAACTCTATGCGACGAAATATTTAAATGACGTTGTCACAAGGTTTAAAAATATTGCTTAACAAATATGATGATAAAATATAAAAAACAACAGAACCAAATATAGTTTATATAAGCAGTCTTTTAGTGGTTCCACTTTATTTTTATTATTATATATTATCATTTTGTTGATTCTGCTCCCCTTATTCTCCTTTCCACTGTCTCTTTTTCCACTTTATTATTACAATTACAGCAAACACTTCCACTATTCGCACAAAGCGACAACACATTTTTCTTCAGTCTTTCTACATCGTTTAACAATATTCGACATTTATTTTCATATCATTTCAAGCTTAGTTCAATATATGTATGTATATGTATATGTATGTGAATAAGTATAGGTATATGATATATCCTTGTCTTGCAGCGTGTGCCTTCATCAGAAGTTACATAGTCGTATCTTTTAGTTTTTCTCATTCCAGCTGAGTTTTAGTTTATTCCATTTCATTTAGCTAAAATGTCTTTTCCTCAATGATTTCGAGAGATGAGAAATGCTGGTGTTTATTTTGTCATTGCGGAGTGGTAAATGTATAGTAGATTAGGTTGAATTGCAGTTGTTAGTTGTTAAGTGTATAGCAAAGCACAAACTAATGGATGAAATTGTGCGCAAATATTCACTCTCCGCTATAAGATTTTACATTTTGAACTCAACTTATTTTGAACTCCCTAAAAGCTTGGGTAAAATATTTTCTGCCAACCAGTTTGACACAGCCTAATAGACTATACGTACATTACTTTGAGATATTACATTTGTATATACTTATATATCTATTAGATGTATGTATGTATCGATCGATGGTATGTAAGTTCACATAGTCTACATATGCGTGATAATTTCATGAAAATATTCTTGACGTCAAAAGTATAGACTGCCTGATATTTGTTTAATTTTCTTGTCATCGGTAGAAGATAATTCTCGTACATGTATATTTTACTTACGTACATTATATACTTATATAAATACATAAATGTACTCATATTATTTCTATATGCATTTAAAAATAAATTTTAATTAGATTTCTTTTGTACCTCGTTTCTCTCCCTCTCTCTCTCTCCATCTCTCTCTCTCTCTCTCTCTTTCTCACCCTCTCTTTCTTTTTATTCCTATCATCATGCATGTGAAAAGTACGCATTTTACATAGATAGAATATATGTAATTGAATCTTCTACTTAGTTATTTATGGAAAATTTTAATACAAATGACTTAGGTATTAGACACGACTTGCGAGAAATAAGTATCAGAATATTCGTATTGTAACAATTATAATTAAATACAATTTTGAAATATTGTCGTATTTTCTGCACCCTACACCCTTCCTTTTATAACACCATTTATAAGGAGAGGTGGTAGGTTAGGTTAGGTTATGTGGCCGCCCCCCAATGGGCGCCGAACATAGGCCAAATAATTGACCTATTGTGTCACCATGCATCACTGATCCTTACTGTCCTATCTCCTCTGTTAAGCGGAACCATTGGTATTTTCTAATGAATAGAGCAATGTCTCTGACATCCATGGGTGCAAGCTCAGTATTATCTATAAAAAAAGGCACTCAAAAGTAGAGTGTGCCCTCTGCGTGCCAAGGCGGAGCTTCTACAGAGGAAGTGGTGAAGACTTTCCTCCTCTTCCTCGTCGTGGCAGCTGCGACAAAAATCACTGGCCGGTAAACCGAGGAGAGGTGGTAGATATTAACAAATTTACACATTATTTAACAGATCCATGATCCAAGTCGATTTAGCCACGTCTATGTGTCAATAAATCTATCTGTTTGCACTATAACGCCCGTAATTACAGAGCAAATGAGTTGAAAATTGACACACAAGGTTACTTTTGTTAACGGATGGACGAGCTTGTGAATAGATGAAATCGGAAGTAAACCACGCACACCTGCCATACAAAAGTACGTCGTTAGTTAAGATTTTCACGCTTTTTGCACGTAGTTTGCACTCAAACTAAGACTTTTTGGGAAGGAGTCTGAAGGCATATTTGTTATATAAGTAAATGGATGTAATCGTCTGAACACTACACCTACCTTCCATACAAAAGTACCATACTTTTTGAACAAGTTTTTCAGAATTAACGCGAGCAAAAATTTAAATTAATCAAGCTAACATCAGGTGCATTAATATACTTTACGAATTAATCGACATATTTGAAATTACGCTGAATCGAAAAAAATTATATGCCATATTCCCATACAAAATTGTGATTCGGATATATTTTTTTACACTTTCACCATTTGTATTTAAAGTTATCAAGCTGAAACTTGGTATATATAAATGTGTTTACTAGCAAGTAGACATTTTCAAAAATGGAAATTATGCTTTGGGATGTATTTTTTACACTTTGCACACTTTTACTCTCGAAAAGATTTTTCTTTAGAACGGTACCCACCTGTCGGGAAGCAATTGGCAATATTTCCGACAGTAACAACTTGCCATGAAAAAGCTTCTAAAAAACTCTGTGACAAAGCTCAGAAAAAGTGATGTTACAAGGGTTCTGCCATTCGGAACCGGCTAAAATAAGTAGGTCCCTTTTAATACTGTCCAAAACTTAACACGCACAACAGTAATGGAAGAGAAGTTCGGCCAATGAGACCTTCGGGACTTTAAGTGCCACATATTTATTTTATTAATAAATATATTTAAAAATAGGTTGAAAAGAACTAAAACAAACGGCTACTCCAATACAAATGTACACTTCGGTATGCAATTCATTCACGAAAACAAATGCGTAGTTAATAATAAGAAACTCGGCTTGTGTGATAGCTTTTGTTAACAAATGGACGAGTCCATAAATGTACGCAATCGGATTATTGTTAATGGGGATGTAGCACCGCGACCTATAAGATCTATAGTACCCCCTTCATTTTGGTTCAAAGTATTTCTTTGAGTCCATCATCCTCTCTGAAATGTAGAATTACGCCTATATTCCCGAGTCTGATCATCAGTAAGTAGATGTTCCCCTAGGTGTTTCTTTCGTTTTTGCATTAGTGCGGGGCACACCTTCAGCACATGTGTCAAGGTATCATACGCAAAACCTACGAATTTCATTATAGTAAATTCCCAGTTTTGTCAGGTGATAGTTCAACCTACAATGTCCCGTCAGAAGTCCTGTAATGATTATTAAGTTATTCTTGTTTAGCTTTATACAATCCTCAAATCTATTTAGGTTATATGTTCCTAAGAGCGACTTTGATTGTACAACCCCGGCCGGTGAATGTCCGGCCCTGGCCAGACTACGCCTCAAACACTTTCAGCTGAGTTTCCCAACACCAGCTTCAATTATCAAAAGTTCGACAAAATCAATTCTATCCGTCATTAAAAGGGTAGAGGAGATTCTAATGTCTTGGTCTGGTTTCGCGTGGTCCGCATGATGAACAAGGATTATGTCCTTATTCCAACGTCACGCTCTCTTTTGATTGATTGATTGAACCCCGGTAGATTGTCCCAATATTGCTTCCTTTGTATATCTCCTGCTTCCCTAAAGATTTTGGAGAAGTTGCTCTTTCCCAATCCGCCGAATGGTTCCGGGCCTACAAACGGGATTGCTGCTCCCTTTCTAGCGAGTTCATCTGTCTTTTCGTTTTCTGTAATTCCCATTCGACCTGGAACCCATATTATCCACACCTGCTTGCTTTCACCCAGGATGTTCAGCACCTGCCAATAGCGTAGATTTCCGCTTGAAAGATGGGCATGTTTTTGCTAGAGCTTCCGAGTATCTTGTCCGTGGTCCAAATACTCACACTCTGTGAGTGAGCCATCTATGTACCATGTTATCATGTTCTGGTTTATCTAATCTCAGATATACCGTGCCATCTCTTTTTATTACTGAGCTCAGTTTTAAACCTTTTTATGAAACTGAACCTTGTATGCATCGTGTCCCTCAGCATTAAGATTTCAGGTAGTCGTTTCGCAAGAATATGAAACTTCCTGCAAGCAAGATGCCCTCCTACTTCGATATTTCCTTTGGACATTCTTAAAATACGCAATCGGATGAAAATCGAATTATTTGTGTTGCCAGTTCAATTTGTATGCGTGCTTAAAATATGGGGCTTAAAATATGTATTGCGGTCACATCGGAGATATGCAAAAATGGTGCTTTTAGAATGTTACAAATTTATTAATACCAATTTCAATGTTGATGACACTATATTATTACTAATGGACTCTCCCACAAACTCAAGCCGTCAAAAGATTTCATTCTTTACCTGATGCGATGAACGAAATTGGCGAGTTAGTAAATACACAGTGGGCATGAACAATATTTTATGCGTTTTAAATTCACTTCTCATTGAATATAAGAAAGAACGGTCCTTCTATAATAAAATAAACCTATTCATATGTTATACCAATTAAAAACAGGATGATTATGTATATTTACAAAAGCTAAGGCATATGTACAATAGTAGAATAGTACAATGCTTTAGCGTTTATCTTTCCACGCTTTTTTTTTTTTTGAGTTATTTAATTCCTTTCACTAACAGCTCCTACAAGACTTGTATTGAAAATTGAAAACCATTTAAGCACTGACACTGCTTACATATGAATATCTCTTCATGAACATTCGTAAACACAAATACATATCAAAAAGTGTATGTCACTGTGTAAGAAATCCATTAAAAGAGAAACAACTTTTATTAAAACTTCCATTATTATTATCATACACACTCTTGAATTTATATGTACATACAGATTTAAATTGCAAAGAGAGACAGAAAAAAGTACTGTTGAAATAAAAGCCACATGTTCTTTTCTTTTAGTTGGTATTATTTAAATTCCCCCTTTCTTTTTGTTATTGTGATGGTCAATCTAAGCAAAAAATGTTTTCAAATAGTTAAATATGGTAGCTTTGTTTTAAAGAATCTAAGTACAAAGTTTTGACTTACATTTTTTCTTGTTCGAATCCATTTTTGTGTTTGACCACAATTTAAATACAATTTTCGCCCAAAACATATACACATGCATACACAATACAAATATTTCTATAGAGTATAAACCACATATTCTCAAAAGATATGATGTAAATATACATTTGGACTATATACCCTTATGTAATTGTATCGTAGACAAAGCATCATAAATAAATTCATATTCGAAAGTACACAGAAGAACGATGATGACGAATCTAAAGCATATTCTACCACCATACAGAAAATGTTTGTGGCGAGAAGAACAGAAATTAGAAAGCAAACATTACCTTCAGTTGAAGTACAAATATAATGCCAGACTGGTTGCAAATATAATCCAAAGACTCACACTCATGCACACAATATAGGAAGTCATCATGCATACGAGCATAAAGGATAATGGTCCTTTAGTTACTCAATTGCTTTGGTTGCGTTTGTCAAAAAAATACACTTAAAGGAGTTGCTCGACAGAAACCCAAAGACCAAAGGAATAAAGTCAAAAAGTCGAGTAGCACTACCACTAAGAGTTACTTGACCCGAATTTTCAATTTTTCTCATACTAATTGCATCCATTACATTCTTATTTTCATCATATACAGAGATAGAGAGAGAGAGAGAGAGAGAAAGACAGAGGTTCAGTGATTTTTCTACTAATTCACTTTACTTTTTCTTGACTCTACACTATAGTATATATACCTACTATAGTATACTATGCAATATTTATATACCATGTGTAGTATGCTCAGTTAGCAATTCTTCCTTTTTACTTGTAGATATGTATGCAATATATTCTTGCTCTATTTTCATTTTCATTTTGGTTTTTTCTACTCAACTCTACAGTACTCATACTACTATGCTTTGTCTGTGTAAATGTTTGAAGTTTTTGACAGGCCACAACAATAACAAGTGCAACAACAACAACAACAACAACAATAGGAACAACTCACCAACTACTTGCAAATGCACTCGAGCACTAACTTTTGGCTCCGATGACACTTGACATTCATATGCGCCTGCATCACGTGCCTGAACATATTTGATTTGTAACGTCCAAAATTTGTCGGGTTGTTTCAGTGACAGGAATCTTTGGTCAGCAATAAAAACAGCTCTGTAAAAAAAATGAGAGAAAGAGAAAATGAGGCATAGAGTAATGAATGAGTTAGCATAAAAATACCTTCTAATTTAACTATATGATTCTGTGTGCCCCAAAGTATGTTTTACACATATCATAAACTCATACTCACGGAAAGTATATAAAAGTAGTTATTAAAAGGAATGAACTTTTCTTGTTTTGCATTCTTTCGAATGTGGACCTTATACATACACATGTACATATGTAAAAACTTATATGGATGACAAAAGTTAAGTATATAGTAAGCATATGTGAAATACCAAAGACACTTTATACTTTGCAAAGAACAAGAAAGAAAAAATCAACTTTCATATAGAAGAATGCTTGGTTAGATGTGACGGCGACCAACTAAACAAACTAAGTAAGTATGTGTATGAAGAATTATTCTCAAAGGAGTTATTTGTACTTTTATTGCTTTTTTTTCATGAATATACAAATACATTTTGATAAGTGTATGTGTATGTTATGTGTGTGAAAAGGCTTATTTCATAATGATGTCATTAAATCTACTGCCAAAAATAATACATAAAAAAGATATATGATATAAAGTACGTATGCTTGTATAAAAATATTCACATAATCAAATAAAAAAAAAAATATATATATACATATGTAGCGAAAGAAGAAGATATATGAGTTTTATCTTTTCTTTAGCATATAGTGTACATAAATAATCCTACCCCATTCTTTGAAGAATTTATAATCTTTGGTTACTTTGGTGTATAAAAGTATATTATTTTTGAGGCGTATGATTTTAATTTTATTTATTTATTTTATTTTCTTTATTTCTGGTGAAACAAATCGGTAGAAAAATAAAGCTCTTTTTTTTATAATAAGAAGTATTCGAAATTTTGTTTTTTATTATTCTACATATTCATAAAAGATGCTCTTTGTAGGTATTCATTGAAAAACTTTAACTTACACAACATTTTTACTATTCTTTGTATTTATAGAAGTCCTATATGAATGATTTATATTTAGGATTAAATATCCATTAATTAATTTCAAGATGCAACCAATATTTACTGATACGGATGCGACAATATATGGAAAGTGATTTTGTCGCGAACGTATCGCCTTATATCGACTGATGTCTTCAACGTAAGCATTCGATAGTGACCAATTTTTCGCCAAAAATCAACATCACCTATACTTCTCTAGTGCTATTATTATTATTATTATTAGATGGTTGTATTGCACTGCGACCCTAGATCTATTATGCACCCCTCCCTGCAATATCGGCAGGTTTCATCCGAGAAGATTCCCGGTTTCGTTAGGTGATAATTCAGTCTGCAGTGCTCTGTTAATAATCCCGCGATGATCCTTATATTATTCTTGTTTAAACTGATACATTCCTCAAGTCATTTTAGGTTATAGGTTCCTAAAAGTTCCTTGGATTAGCACAACCCTGGTAGGTTTTCCCAGTATGATTGCCTTTCCGATTATTCACTCCTTTTAATGAGCATGGATAAAGCTCCTTTGGACCACAGAAGGGTTCTGGACCTACAAAGGCTGTTGCTGCCCCCTTCTTGGCAAGCCTATCCGCTAGCCTCCAACTCCAATATGTTCTGGAACTCAAAGGATCCATAATTTTCACCAAGTTTATTCAGCTTTTCAAGACATTCCCACACCTGTTTTGATTTCACATGGTTAGAGTTCAGTGCCTTAATATTAGCCTGTCTGTTTGTCAGGATTGCAATTCTTTTATTAGGCACACCTGTCAATATCATATATTTCCTCTTGAAAGACAGTAGAATTGTTACCTAAAGGCTTCGAGTATTTCATCCCCGGGCGTAGTACTATAAGAATGTCTAATATTTGTGTAATTTCCTTCTATTTGTTTTCATTTTTCTTTATATTTTATGTGAATAATGTTGCGTCCGTAATAGTTGAAATGTCTTTATATATTAGATAAAAAATATTTTAAAATGTTAATAGTTTAACCGAGGTTCAATAAAATTTTCCTCCCAACAAACAGGTTAGTTCGAGAATCAACGCAATTAAGTTAAAACAATCAAGTTTACTTTCATACAAAAATATGATTGTTTGATAAGTTTGAAAAGTACTCAGCGTACATAAGAAGACAATACTTTTTGATGAATACGCAAGTTGTTTCTTGATCAATTTGTTTCTCGATATACTTCTCCCAACATTCTACAATATTTCGATGAACTTTGAACTTTGATTTGTCCAGGGAGACACAAAGGGAGACACAAAGCGCTTCAACAAGAATTTTTTAATTCGATTCAAATGTATCAACAAACTGTCTGTAGAAAAGCTTAGAAAGAGAGAATTCTCCAAGATAAGCCTACTGCTTTCAGTTTTGCTCTACGAAAATTGTTTTTGTAATGGATCCTATATCTCGTTCAGAATTCTTCTATTGATTGAATGCGGGACGTTCGCGTTGGTTATGAGCAGTGGGAAAATATAACCTACATATAATAGTGAACTTAGCTATTCTAAAATATTACTGCAATCATCATATACTACCACATATATTCAATTGAAATGAAAATATCTGTAGCAATCTCGCTCACTTTCATTAGCAGATCATCATCATGAAACAATGCTATAGTGGTTATAAACATTTCAGTTGGCCTATTGGAGGTTATATGTAAGGGTTGATTAAAAGTTTGAGTGTATGAACATATTTTCTAACTTGGCAGACCTACAACCTCCACTAGGATACTTGACACGTTTACTGATTTTGTAATATATTTTAGCAACGTGTTATCATGTGGTAAATTCTCTTAGATGTCATGGCTACTCACCATAAATCTCAAATTAAAAACCACATTTAATTCTGCTGTCCAGTGTTTAATCACTAATATTGTAGGTTCAGCTTACCCATAAACAGTTCCATATTGACTTCATGGTTTGCTTTCTTTTTAAAAATTAATATTAAACCATCACACGAATGTTTGATTTTATAAATTTTTGTAATAAATCAGCAAAAGTTAAAAGTTAAAAGCTACACTAAAAACAATATATATTACATAGTGGCTGGCTAGATATTTGAGTATCGTATGCTTCAGGATCTAAGAATATTTTTCGATATTTTACTTTTTTACTATAGCATGTTAAATATATTACATATATAGCTTCATTATATGTATAATAATTATCATAACAAAATGTTAACTAGATTTGAATGAACTACTAGCAGAACTACAGACTATGCAATGTATTGTAAGTGCTATAGTATTTTACTACTCATATGTAGTACCATTATTACGCTTATACTCACACATAATGGGAAAAGTTTTAAAAATTGTAATAAAATTTGAAAAAAAAAAAAAAATAATTTCTTACTGCAAGGACACCACAATTATATTAAAATTCTAAGTATATATACTAGTATAATATAGAGAATACATATTAATATGTATGTATGTATGTAAGAAAATAAAAAATGCAGTTAATATAAAAACAAAATAAAAAAACAAAAGTTAAAGCAACGAGATAATCAAACACAACATCCCCATAGACTTATGTATGTATACGATGTACTACATATCAGATCGGTGAAAAAATTATATCATTTTCAGTTTTAAGTAAACGATTTTCTTAGACCTTATTTCTTTAATTGAGATTCGAATTCGGTAGTCAGTATTATTGCACTGACGAGTATTATAATGATTTAAGTCTTTTAATAATCATTATTTTCTATGATTGAACTCATAAAATTAATTAAATTCAAATTAGTGCAAATGGAATTTTTTCAATACAAATAGTTCATACACTATGTGTTGGATAAATGCTTATACCTACTATAGAGCAAAAGCAAATTAAGTCGATTTCAACTATGTAGTTGTTGCAGTATAGTTAAGACAACTATTCTGAAATTTTAACTAGATTGCAATAACTCGTCAAATCACAGTAAAGTCGATAGCTACCAAACAATGTGGGCTTTTCAGCTGCTGGCTTATTTGAAGTTTCCAGTATGGCTGATTCAAATATTTCTCGGTACTTAATTGTGAGTTCCGAAATTTTTTCGTAATATCCCTCGGTGAAGTATATGTGGTCCATTGGAATGTTCTCGAGACACCGTATACTGTTATCAGTGGTTTCGAATTCCGACCATGCCTTGTCTAATCTTCTGAGCCGTTCCTCATAATATTCAATGGATTTCCTGGAAGCGGAGTCCTTTTTGACGTTGCGGATGATGCTCTCTATTAATTCGCCAGTTGTGCGCTGACATTCTGTCAAACGGTTAAATGACGTCACATCCGAATCCTTTTTGGAAGTTGCCATTTTTGTGTTAGTATTGGTAGTTGGAGGTTAAGGGTTGCTGTTACCCTTATTTCTGGATATCCAGTAGACGTGTGTCACCTATTGAATTGTAGTAAAAATGTGCCTTGTGGCTTCTGTTGATTACCGGCTGATGATGACCTTGATGTCGTCTGCTGGTTACCGGTCGATGAATGTGTTGAATGCCTGTTGGTGCTAGCCTTGCGCTAGTTCCGATTCCAGACTTGTGATAATTAGCTTTTAATTAGCTTTTGTTGATGCCTGTTGGTACTAGCCTTGTGCTAGATCCGATTCCAGACTGTGATAATTAGCTTTTAGTTAGCTTTTGTTGCAGGATTCTAATGATCTTGTTTTCTAGTTGTTTTTAATCACGTCGGGGTCACCAAAATGTTACGTCTAGCGATGCAAACACAAGCGATTCGCCTGGAATGCTCTAGACTTCGTAACTATGCCAAAAAGTAAACACAGGCACTTGAACCTGGATTACTTATGGCAACAAAAAAAAAAAAGGAGAATGCAAACACAGGCACTTGAACCTGGATTGCGTGTGTGATTAAAAACAACTAGATGAACTAATTATTCGTGATCAATTGAACATCGACTATTTATTACAAAATATTGCCTATACATATATTGATTTAAAATAAAAAACAATTAATGGAAATATGTGTTAATAGGCATTTTTACATAATTTGCCTTGAATATTGCATATATATATAATTGATTTAAAATATAACAAAATACAATTAATGCCTTGACAGCATATTTAGGCAAAGCATATTGACCATTATACGTAACAACAGCAAACGCTGTTATTTTTTAGTTCATTAGCGGTAAAATAATGATGACACTGCATTTATGATTTTATAAACTGCATATGGAGTTTACTCGCGGTCATATGCTGTCAAGGTTACAAATATGCAATACAATATAATGATTGTGCAATATGATAAACTTTTTATATACACATATATTTCATAATTTCTTACAGACTAAATACATACTACATATATATGTTTAAGAATTAAACAATATTAATTGATTACATGCAAATTTTTTATTTGATTTATAGATCTATGCCATATATAGTACATATAGTGTCTATGTGCAGCTGTATGAGATAAGACTGCACGTAGGAAAATTATATAAAAAACAAACAGAAGAAACGTAAACAATTCTTATAAATTTACTTAACCTCTCAATGTTGAAATCGTAAAGATATTTCCCCCATTTCATAAAAATGTCTAGAAGCAACTGCTCGTAAAATATTTTACTATAAAATCAACATCAAGCAAAACAAGTGAATATCTAGTTAAGTAATTCGACATATATAGTTCATCTACAGCAACAACAATGAAAAGAATACATAAAAAATATTTTTTAACACAATGCTGCAATTTGATTTTTACTAAGAGTCAACAGAGATAGAGTTAGATATGAAAATTGAGAACAGAACAAAACATTTGGTAACATACCTACTACATATACTTGCAACATTTCATACACACATGTATATACACATTCGAGTATATACATAGAACTAGAATAAGAAAATAGAAACGATTACAAAACTTCATACAGGAAATGACAAAAGTCATAAAATCTTAAATTTTATGAGTGCAAAGTCAAAAAGGTCTAATCTCGGTTTATATGTATATATGAATGTATAGTCTGGAAGTCCAACACACACATCCATACGCTTGCATTCTATGTTATGTGTACTACTTACTACAAACGTATACAGTAACTTGTTAGCAAATGTGTGATGTCTAACGTAATAAGACATATTGTATGTACTGTGTGTGTTGCTAAATAGTAGTAGAACATGTTGCAAATTCTTTTATTATTACTAGTTTTCTTTTCGTAGATCTGAAAAAGCATTTAGCAGTCAAACTATTGCTAACTACTCTGTATAAATGTAAATGTACATACATGAATAGGAGCATATCTCAGTTATTGTTGTATAATAGTTTTAAGAGCTGATTACTACACCACACAACCACAAACAAATGTCATTACGAGTACTTACTGACTAACTGTAACTTTGACTCTGATTGCCTGTCTGTTTTGTATGTATTTACGTAATTTCGAGAAGAAAAAATGCAATAATATTATTATACATTTACTTTGTATTGCTATTGAAAATGTTGCGAATTCAACTTAAACCATTACAACAGAGTCGAGCAACAATAGAAATAATAACAATGAAATTGAAAACAATTTAACCAGAGTCATTAAACTTACTAGAACAATATAAACCGATCAGTAGTAAACTTCATAAAAAAATAGTTTTTTGTATTACGATACTATCCATATTTTAATATGCGACCATTTATTAGTAAGTGGTTACACAGTGATGTAGACAGTTAAGGCCGATGGACGTGCTAAAAAAGAAAAATAATAATATATATATTATATATTATTCATCTTTTTCAAGGGGGGCTTGCCAAAATTTTGTATGAGTGGTAGATGTGGTTTTCATTCGATTACGTCCATTTTCTACTATGTCTATTTTATGATTAAACTAACTTTACAAACTCAGTTTCTTTATATTTTCATTCGGAAAGTATGAAAACATGTATGGGATGTAGGAGTAGTTTCTAACCGATTGCGATAATTTTTAACATCGACTAACGAATATTAAATATATTCGTACGTACAGAGTTTTAGCTGGATAACGGTTTATTATCGTGTTCAAAGTGTAAAAAATACCTAAGGAAATATATTTTTCTTTGAATGTTAGGAGCACTTTCCATCCCATTATATCCATGATAAAAATTTCAGCATGTTTCTTTTTAACGCAGCCTCCATTATGCACAATAATATAAGGTCTGGTTGGCAATGTTCTGTGTGACTACTTTATAGGGACCTACTATTTGGTATAGACAAAGCTAAAAAAACAAAACAGGCGAACGTTATGATAATTTCCAATAACTATTGGATCTATAACTTAATTCGTGCGGTTTTTTTTTTCCAAATTTGTACGTTTATTTAAGAAAAACATGTTCAATAGGATTATTGAAAGTATTGCCCATCTGAAGCTATGACTTTTTCCCATCTTTCTGGCAATTTGTGGATTCCATCCCAAAAGAGCTGCGCCGGATTGGCGGCCAAGAATGAATCAAGCCAATTTTTAATCCACTGTTCTGATGTGAACCTTATTCCAGTGAAGGCGTTCTGCATCGATCGGAATAAATGATAGTCGGACGGGGCAAGGTCTGAACTATAAGGCGGGTGAGCCAAAACTTCCCAGCAGCTGTTTTTCAAATAGTTTTTGACCGCTGTTGCAACATGAGGTCGATCGTTGTCATGATGGAAAATTATGGACTCATGTCTGGTCGCATATTCCGGGCGTTTTTCTGCTATTGATCTCTTCAAACGGATTAATTGTGTTCGGTAGCATTTTCCATTGATGGTTTCACCGATTTTAGCAGCTCATAATACAGCACACCCTTCTGATCCCACCAAATACAGAGCATTACCTTCGCGCCATGGATATTAGGCTTTGCTGTTGATTTGGCTGGTTGGCCGGGTTTCACATATAATTTTTTGCGCTTGGGGTTGTCATAATGGATCCATTTTTCATCAAGAGTAACAATCCGATGCAAAAATAACTTATTTTTGTGGCGTTCAGCAGCATTTCGGACATGCAAAATCGCCTTTCAACGTCTCTCTTCTTCAGTTCCTTGCTTTTGAATGTATCCTGCTGCTTTTAAACGTTTTCAAATGGCTGCTTGATTGACTCTCAAAGATTCTGCAAGCTCTCCTTGTGTTTGGCAACAATCTTCATCGAGTAATGCTTCCAATTCTTCTTCTTCAAACTTTTTTGGCTACCCAGGACGTTCTTCATTTTCAAAGCCAAAATTACCACTTTTAAATAGTGCAAACCACATTTTGCACGTTCGCTCAGCTAGAGCATGTTCACCATAAACTTCCACCAAAATACGATGACTTTCGGCAGCAGTTTTCTTCATATTAAAGTAATGAAGAAGAACTCCCCGCAAAAACACTCTTTCAAGCACAAAGTTAGGCCTATTTGAGTGAAAAAAATTATTGTTGTTTACGCTTCAAATGAATGACATATACTGAGAAAGACGCACAATGACAGTAGCTTTGCAACGCATGTTCAGAATATTGGAATGATGGAATAATAATCAAGTTACGCCATCTCTTAGCAAACCGCACGAATGAAGTTATAGATCCAATATTTACAGTAGCTAATTCAATTGCGTCTATCTTTCAAATATGCATAACAAAGGGTATCTTCCTGGATACCTTTAAACTATGTTCGATAACTCCAATATATAAATCTGGCGATCGTAACGATGTCTGTAATTATAGACCTATCGTCAAGCAGAATACGATGGTTAAGTTATTTGATCAAATAATTCAATGTAAACTGTTCGACCTCATAAATAAGGCAATTTGTGAAAGCTAATATTGATTTTTTCCTCCATGCACTAATATCGCTTTGATCACTAATGGAATCATCAATGCTTTTGAGCAGCATGCACAGCTAAATGTTATTTACACAAACTTTTCCAAAGCCTTCGACAAAGTGGAACATTAAATTCTCATGTTAAAGCTTAAAAACTATGGTATTAACAGAAATGTTTTAGATTTTTCGCACAACTTTTTAAGTGATAGAAAATTATTTGCTAAAATTGATTCAGCGAAATCAAATATTCATGTTAATGCGTAGTCGAGTATACGGCAAGGTACGCTCTGTGACCCTCTTTGTTTTCGGATTTCATCAACGACTTCAGATCAGATCAGGTGATCAGTCAAATTGTCTTAGATTGCAATCTGATCTAAACGCATTTGAGATATTGTGTATTAACAATCATTTATATCTGAATACTAAAACATGCTGTATCCCTGCGTATTCTAAAAAGCCTAGTAATATCATCTATAATTTATATCCTGAATGGTACTACTTTGAATCGTCATTACGAAATTAATTTTTGACTCAAAACTCTCATTTTCAAAGCATATTGATTTCATTGTTTCGAAATCATTCGCTATGATTGGCTTCATTAGAAGCAATACTAAGGATATCAAAGATCCTACAACTTGTTATTTGTTAAAGCAATACATAAGAGCAATTACAATAGTCCAGTCCCAGCATGTATTCGTATGTGTAATAATTTTCATGAAATTATAGATTTTAATCTTGGAATTAGTAGTTTAAGTTAAATTTGTTCTCTTTATTTAATTAAGTATCTATAGACTGTAACATAAATTATTCTGTAGACTTAATAATAATAATAATAATTCTCTTGAAATTAAAGCACCATTAGTTCATGGTTTAGAACTTTCTAATAACGGTGAAATTTGAAGTTCAATCGAGAATTTTTAAATAGCCATTAAATATGGCAGAAGCCCGTTGTTGAATTAAAGATTGTGTTGCAAAAAGTAGCAAAAATTTTCCAATAAAAATAGATTGACCTTGAAAAATATGAATGGACTTAAATCGATGAAGCTTATTTTATTCTATTAAAAAGATGAAGAAGCAAATTTTGAATTCAAGAAATCAGAGCAGTATAAAAATACAATATATTGACAATGGTTTTTCAATTTATCATAGTTAGCAGTGTGCTGTAATTTCTCTTACTTATTTCTATATCTGTCACATTTCGTCTATTGGTACATAAATCCACACATTCATGTTTATAAAGGGTTATCCATTTCGCGGTTTCAAAATATAGGGCTAGAATTCGACATCTGTCAAACTGAGTTGTTAAAACAATTTCTTTCTTTTTGAGTTCAAAGTCTGACATTTGCGAAAATGGATCGCTTAACTATCGCACAACGCATTCAAATTGTAAAAACCTACTACAAAAATGGTGATTCTGCCACAGCCACATATCGAGCTTTAAGAGGAGATTATGGTTTACATAATCGTCCAACTACGCAAGCAATTGGCAAAATTGTGAAGAAATATGAAGAGACTGGATCGGTTACAGATATTGTAAGGTCTGTGCATCATCGTTTCGCTCGTACCACCGAAAATATCACTGCTGTAAGTGAAAGTGTTGCCGAAGACTCGAATGTGTCGATTCCTCGTCGTTCTCAGGAATTAGGACTGTCTTACGGCACATTATGGCGTATTTTGCATTTGGATCTACACCTACATCCATATAAAATCCAGCTCACACAACAACTGAAGCCAGCTGACCATTCACAACGTCGTAGATACGTCGAATGGGTGCTTGAACAACAGGCGGTGGACGGCGATTTTTCGAACAAAATTTTCTTCAGCGACGAAGCACATTTCTCACTCGGTGGGTATGTTAACAAACAAAATTGTCGTATTTGGGGTTCTGAGAATCCTCAAGTAATTGAAGAGAGGCCACTACATCCACAAAAAGTCACTGCTTGGTGCGCTCTTTGGTCCGGAGGTGTGATTGGACCTTACTTCTTCGAAAACGACGATGGAACGACTGTCACCGTCAATTCGGAGCGTTATGGTCATATGATAACCGTCTTTTTTTTGCCTGCTATTGAAGAATAGCACTTAGAGAATATGTGGTTTCAACAAGACGGTGCCACATGTCACACAACTCGAGCGAATATGGCTTTATTGCAAGAGAAATTTTCTAGCCGCGTAATTTCTCGTCGTGGCGATATCAAGTGGCCACCAAGATCATGCGATTTGACACCGCTTGACTTTTTTTTGTGGGGCTACGCGAAAGACCGTGTATATGCAGATAAACCTTTAACTCTTGAGCACCTAAACACCAACATTCGTCACGTTATGGCTGAGATACCGCCCAATATGTGTCAAAAAGTGGTCGAAAATTACCTCAAAAGAATCGATGCTTGCAACAATTCGCGTGGTGGTCATTTAAATGATGTAGTATTTCACACATAATATCAACGTTCAAATTTTATAATAAAAAAGAAATATCATGATAACAAATATTTTATATGTGTTTTATTTACATTTACTTTTGAAACCGCAAAATGGATAACCCTTTATAAAATATTCTATGTATTTGTTAGAAAATTGCGCTGACGACATAGATTTCAACAAACATTTGTATTTACATACAAGGTGGGACAATTATGTATTAAGACTCGAACCATATCTCAGCAACCAAGCGCACCATCTATGTGTGAGCATATGCGTTTTGAAGCTTCAACCTTCCTCTACTAACTGTCAACATTTCATGGCATTTGGCGGGCATTTAATGTTTAATGACATTCATTTTACAATACACGTGTTCGTTTGATGTTGAAATTTTAACATGGAGCAAAGAGCGGTCATTAAATTCCACGCAAAAATTGGTAAAAGTTCATCAGAAACATTCGGAATGATGCAGCAAGTGTATGGCGATGCTTGTTTATCGAGATCAAATGTTTTTATATGGCATAAACGGTTTGTGGATGGCAGAAAGTCGCTGGAAGATGAAATAAAAGAAGGAAAGCCAATTTCAGTGCAGACGCCGGAAGCGATCCAGAAAGTTCGTGATTTTATTACAGAAGACCGAAATGCTTCAGTGAAAATGATGGAAGAGGCCTTAAACATCAACCGAGAAACTATCCGACTCATTCTTCACGAGGATTTGGGCAAAAACAAAGGTCCGCGCGAGATTTGTTCCACACACATTGACCGAGGACTAAAAATTAATGAGAGTCAGTCATTCTAGGGACATAGTTGCAGTTGCATAAAATGATCTAAACTTCCTGAAAACAATTGTTACGGGTGATGAAACATGGTGATTCCAATACGACCCAAAAACCAAGCGTCAAAGTGCGTAATGGAAATCAAAAACTTACCACAAGCCAAAAAAAAACACGAAAAGTTCCATCAAAAATCAAAACAATGCTCATCACATTCTTGGATAGCAAAGGAATTATCCTAAAGAATTTGTTCCAACTGCTCAAACAGTTACTTCCGCATGTTACCTCGAAGTTTTGAAGCGTTTGATATCCAGAATCCGTCGTGTTCGACCAGAATACCGCGATCCAAAAACTTGGTCTCTGTTGCACGATAATGCACCGAGTCACACAGCACTCATTGTTCGTCAATTTTTGGGTCGGAATCAGGTCTGTGTGTTGAATCACCCGCCGTATTCACCTGATTTGGCACCTTGCGACTTCTTTTTGTTCCCAAAACTAAAATTGATGTTGAAAGGATGCTTTTTTCATGTCATTCAGACCATACAACGGGCTTCGATGAGCTGGAACACGCGTTTGAATCACTATTAAATCGATGTAACAAATGTATTGAATCAGGAGGAGAATATATCGAATAAATATACCGAAAAATTAGCAGATATCGTGTTTTAATTGTGTTTTCTAGAGGCAGTCTTAATACATAATTGTCGCACCTTGTATATACGTATATTTGCGGAAGAGCACGAATATTTGAAATATTCTTATTTTGTAACATATTTCAATACATCCCAACGTTCATTTTCTTTTTTTGTTCTCCATGAATATAAAGCCATATTTTGCTCTTTTACTTGCATAAACTTGTTGTTTTTCCACATTTTGGATTTCTGATTTTATTTGATGTTGTTTCTTTTTTCTTTCTGTAACTTCAATATAAATTGTGTCATTGCGTATATATTTGTACGTGTGTGTGTGTGTGTTTACGTAAAGCCTTATAGTCATAAATTTTATTATTTATGCTTTTTACTTGGCCTCAAAATATTATGACATCAGAGGAATTATTACAATTTTTATTTATACTTTGCTTTTCCTTCTGTTTCTTCTCCGTTTTGTTTCTATGCGCCTATGAAAAATTTAAATAATTTTCTTAAGTAAAATATGGATACAGTGTATATAGTATATATAAAGTATGTCTATATAAATCTTGATGTTCACATTTACATTCCCACTTTGATTTCAACCGCTCTCCTATTCTGTTTCCTCCATTTCGTCTTCATCGGCTCATAATGAACTAGTGAATATGCATTCTTCTATTGTCAAGTTATGCGACTATGTCAAGGCTATCTATAGGACAGTGTGAGTATGTTTCGAAAATTTTATGAATATGTGTGTATATAATGATACATGTAAACATACTGGTATACCTTATCTGTGCATTAAGTTCAAGTTTATGGAGGTTAATTAAACAACAACAAATATCCAACAATTTCTAATGAATATGCAGAAAATATGTAAGATGTAATTTTTTTTTTTTTTTTGACATTGGTTAATTATATGGAACATTTTTTGTAACCTACGTTCACAGAGTCGAAGAGTCAAAGAGATATTGAGTTTGTGTTTCCACTTTGCGCACCCCTAAGGGTGTACATATGGAAAAGAAGATATATTATTGAACAGCATAACAAACTGGATGTGGGAGCAGTAGCTCAGTGGTTAGTGTGTTGGCCTTCTGATTTGTAGGTCGTGGTTTAATCCCCGGCTGATGCATAACAAATTTGCCATGAAAAAGCTTCTAAAAGAACTCTATGTTATGCAGTTCGGAACCGACTAAAATAAGTAGGTCTCTTCAAATACTGTCCAAAATTTAACACGCACAACAGTAATGGAAGAGAAACTCGGCCAATGAGACCTTCGGGACTTTAAGTGCCACATATTTATTTATATTTTTTTATAACAAACTGGATCGATTAAGCTTTATCTGTCAACCTATCTATCAAACTGCTCACAATAATACTATTATAGTGCCTCACTTTTTAATTGGTATATTTCATAATTTTCATTAACGAAAGGACGAGTTTGGGTGCGGCAAAATTGAATGAAAACTACATCCACCTTCCATACAAAAATATTTTCTTTAATGTGGGTGTTCTCAACAATGTATACCTTTATGTACATATAGCAACATTCGTAGAGTAGTATCATATCAGGATATAAATAGTATACTCATCTAACACTAAGTTTAATACGATCGACCATTCAAAGACGGTAGTATATATTTCATTGTATTTCCGGAAATCTTTTTCAAAGTTTCAATCTTCTTTTTCTGCATTCTCAGTCATTTTCTTATAACATACATGTGTATGTACAATATCTTGCTTGCTTTCAGTCTCATAAACATATAGCTTATTACAATCCATTGGAGAAGTGAGACTAAATGAACCTTTCACACACAAAAAGATAAGAAGATAGAAAAAAGCAGCAAAAGAAAGAAGTAGGAAAGCAAAAAAACCGACAGAAGCAGAAGAGAAAAGGAAGACGACAGCTGAGCCAAGAGATGAGATGAATTGTCGGAAAAACTTGAAAGCAAGCATGAACTATTGCAAATTTATCTATTTAATGTTGGTTTGGTGGATATGTCCTGCAGCAGATGATTGCTTCCTCAGTTGCCACTGATGCTGACTGCCACTTGTTTCCAACTTGTTTGTAGTCTATGTGAGTGCACTATTTATACGACATATACACACATATACACATATGATATGTGAATATATGCTCGTATGCAATTGTTGCCATCGTCTGCGCATTAGAGCACAAAATGCACTTTACCTTGAGATGACAGTTGATTGTTTCAAGTTTAAAATGCATCATCTATATACGTAGAATCTTCCCAGTAGGAAAAAGTTTAATGATATTGACAATTCACTGAAGAATTCAATGATGGAAAATTGTATTGTGATGCATTTATGCATTAACTAGTAAACGAAGGGCTAAGTTAAGATATAAAAATATTTAATAATTTATTTTATTAATGTTAAAATTCCAAGCTCAAATTAGATGAAGCAAAATTTGTTCACCTCATCGGTTACCATTACTGTTATTTTCTTTATTTGTCAAAATCTCATATACAATTCAGTGTTTGTGAGTTAGTTTAAATTGTATAAATATATAAATATATAAATTGAGTACATTCTCACATTTATATATCTGATAAACGTCAAACTTTCAATGGAAGAGTTCAAACTAAATACTAAGCAAGCAGAATTCACATACATCAATTATTCAGATACTAATTTTAAATATTTTCAATATAAATCGATTTTTAATATACACATTCGTCTTTCATATATTTTTTAAATGTATTCTTTATATCTTCAGCTAATACCAAACACTTTTAATTTGACATTTTTTTCACTCTACAAATATAAATATTTTATTTGAACTACTAACAGTGGAATTGTTATTTCGAGTGTCATCTATATCATCAAATACAACTTATACTTGTCGAGTCTTTGAGTAAATACATATATGCAAGTGGATACTACACCATCATTAAATATTATGATATATTTGCACTTTCGAATGCATCTGCCATGCCATTTTTCTGTTAACCATTATGAAAGGTATTTGTTTGAGAGTGAAAGAGAGAAGATATTGTGTGTGATGTAAAAATTCAAATTATAATAATTTCCATTGAAAGAGGTGGTAGATATAATTGGCGCAAAATGTTAGGAAAGGAAACTATTGGATGGTAGTCCTTACAATTTGCAGTTCTAGATGTGTAGGGGTTTCTTTGGCAATTTTATGAGTTTTAAGGTTCATTTTGGAGTGAACATCCACAGAGATAAAAGGCATGTACACCTGGGAGAAATTATGGAGTGCAATAATTAGATTTACATTATATTTTAGTGCTCTAGTGGCAATTTCATGGCAGTTTTGGGGTAATTTGTTGATTTTCAGCTGCTTTTTAGCTTCACTTTTTTTGGAAGCCCTACTAAGAGATAAAGATAGGCAACCAGTAAGTTTAAAAAAAAAAGGTGGGAAGGCTAAAATGAAGCAAAATTTATTATATATTTCACTACTCTTGAGGCATTCTGAGAATAGTGGAAGCATATTTTATAAAAAAAGTGGAGATAAAAGTATGGATAGGGGGTAAGTAGTTATGGGGAGAATGTTGCCGACAAAAAATTAATGGAGGTCGCCCATACAATTCATTAATTTAGAGGATGTATACTATAAGTTATGGAATTATTTGTAATTTATCAACAGTTTTTAGTTTCATATATTCATATATATTCGAAAAATATGTTGAAAAGTAAATGTTAATGGAGGTCTGAAATACATTTTCTCTATCTAGGAGCGACTCCTGGGTAGTTTTGGGGTTATTTATCGATTTTCTAAAATCATATGGATTTTGATCTAGATAAGGGTAAATTACTCTCACCCTACCCCTCACATTTTTCGAGCTAGCCATATTTATACAAAGACTTACAAAATTTGATGGACATACGTGTCAAAATCAGAAGGTTATGCACTATACCACATCTCATATAGAAATATCTATTGAATAAATATAATATAAAATGCTAAATTATCTATTGATATGAGATATTTGTGCAGATATAATATTGAATGTTTGTGTATATACACAAAAGTTGTATATATGACTATATGTTACCATAGTAATCATTATTTCAAAACTGGATTTAATCTACATCCGTCATGTTTTCTTATATATGTATAAAGACCACCTATAGTTATAACACACTTTTACGCATATTTGTGTTTATCTTGTTGTCAATTTCAATACTAAGATCTTACTGTCCATAAGTACTATATATGTCATATCATATCGTAGTATGTACTTATGATAATTTATTCTCTTGTGTCATCAAAGCAAAGTCTTTAATATTCATAATAAATATCGAAATATTTAATATTTAATATTTAATAATTTCAATATTATTCTCACCATCACCATCATCATTATCATCATTATTACTATTATTATGAGAAAAGCGAATTTCTATATTATTTTTGTGTTGGTTTAAGTATATGCATATTGCACATTTTGTATATTTATCATCATTTTGGTTATTCCTATTGCACCCATATGCAAGTCAAAATCTTTTGTCTCTATGACAACATATTGTTTGTACTGTTTGATAAGAGCGCTTTCTTATTCAATTCACCATATGTGTAATTCTTCTCATGTGGTTATGAATAAGTACCTATTGTATGCTAAGAGCATGTGAAACAAACAAGCACTAATGATTCGGCTTGCTTTGCAATTAATTCATATTCATCTATTCATCCATTTATGGTGGTTAGATTCGGTTTTGTTTTGTGTGGCTTATATGGTACGTATTTCAATAAAATTAATTACTAAGTATTTACTTACAAATGTATGCATTAGAGATATTAAACATGAAAGGATATCTGTATTTAGATATGTGTGTTTATGATATTATCAAGAGACAATAGAGCATTCCTTATTTGTGGAAATTTATTGAATTTTTTGTCAAAATTTAACCAAAAAGAATATCATCTCATAGCTCTCGTTGCGATTTAATCTTTTATAAAGTTATTTCATAATTAAATATTATGAAACCAAACATATAAGAATTAAAGCGCATGAGTATCAGACTTTATACAAAATATATATTCCTCCATATAAGGTCGATTCTAATGCACAATAGGTGTATGTACTCATAAATATTATACCTACATATGTATATTCTGAAGTAATGCCTAATGCAGTGTAAAGTTTTACGGATGTCATTGCAATAGATTATATATCAGGATTAATTTCAAATTAATGTGTTCTGTATTTTATGTTTGGTTTTGATGTACAAGGTTTAATTATAATTTATTATAATATATATTAGGCCGAATTGTGCAAAATTCTTATATTTCTTAAAATAAACATATCAAGTATGTTATCCTATTTGTACCTAAGTGCTATGGGCCAAATAATTGGCCCATTGTGTCACCATGCATCGTTGATGCTTACCATCCTATCTCCTCTGTTAAGCGGAACCATTGGGATTTCCTAATGAATAGAGCAATGTCCCTGACATCCATGGGTGCAAGCTCAGTGGTATCTGTAAAAAAGGCACTCCCTAGTAGAGTGTGCCTTCTGCGTGCCAATGGTGAGATAAAGTTGTGTGATAAGAAGCTTGCATGTTGCAAGCAGAATTCCGGCTTGATGAGATGGATAGATCTTTGGCAACTTAGTGCCCGATCTCGCCAATTCATCTGCCTCACAGTTCCCTGGAATGTCCCTATGCCCCGGTACCCATACAATGTGAACATTGTAGTGCTCCGCTAGCTCGTTAAGATCTGTGCGGCATTTAAAGGCAAGTGCCGATTTGGCGAACGCTCCTGCGAGAGATTTAATGGCAGCTTGACTGTCGGTGTAGATATTTGTACCTAAATGTATCGTAACTTTCGAATTGATATAAGTAATTTGAAACGTAAAATATCATAGATTTCTTTCAAATGTATTTTCGCTGGAATTTTTTGCTACCACACAGTGTTGTCAGAAATGTGAATGCCAACATATTCACCGATCTTTCGGTTAATAATTACGTACGATAACTATCGTAAGGGCAGAGCAATCAAGCTGAAAATGTGTGTATCATATTATTGTTACCAACAAATGAATGCGTTCATGAATGGATTAAATTGGATCAAAATTACAACTACCTGAATGTTTGTTTGCGCATTTCGCTATGGAAAATATAAAGTTTTCTATCTAAAATTTCTATATTAAGTTATTCGTACATCCGAATTGATATATTCGAAAATGGATGTAATCAAATTAAAAAAATTCCGATCTCCTATACAAAAGGGCGTTGCTGAATGTATGTTTTCCCACTTTTTGTCCGAAAATGTCACGTTTTTGAACTAAAACTTGGAATATGGAGCTATTCTTTCCACCTCCCATACAAAAGTATGCTTCCGAGTGTATGTTTCTTCACTTAATGGGCAAAAATATTAATATATTCTATCAATCTGGAACTCATCATGTGAGATGAGTTTTACTAGAGAATTGATATATGTTGCAAAGGATCGTAATCGGATGTAAACCACACCTATTTCGCATATAGCATGTGTCAAAATGTTATTTCCACGATACTTTTTTCCACACAATCATCAGGGAGCCTCAATTTCTTAGCTGTTGCTAAGAAATTGAGATATATAGGTGCATGGAAGTTCAAGGTGTTCTATTAGATTAAATAAAATTTTTTTTAGAGAAAAAATAATGTCAGCTAGCTGAGACATTCTTTTTAATATTACAAATTAAGGAAATTATACGTTAAGTCACTCCGAAAACCATTAAACTGAAAATCAAAAATCTTCCTTTATGTATATTTCTATAATTAATAAGCTACGATAGGTGTCACGTTTAATGAAACCAAATCAAAAACCAAAAAAAAAAAAAAATTAATCTTCTCTGCACTAAATGACTTCAAATAATTTAGCACACACAGAAAGCATAAAGCACATATGTGTATGTGTAAAAATCATAAACACGTATGACATAAATGAAGCGCACAAATATAGCAAATCTAATTAAATTGTTGACGACTCTGACTGCATATGAGAATATTCTATGATATATTGTAAGTACGTATAAATACATCTGCTGGCACATCATAAAATGTATGATGACATACATTCTCAAATGTAGTCGTATTCATAAAACCATACATGTTCATTGAAAGTAAAAATAGCTCCATTTCTCTATCTATATGTCTGTTCAGTTGTCGGTGTGACTGATTTGAATGTACATATGTGAGTGAGTGCGCTCAATTTAAATACAAAAAGCAAAAGCGTAGCTTGTTGTTAAGTAGCAAGGTGATGTACAGATGAAAAATTATATTTGAAATTTTGCTCGTTTAAATGTCATAATCAAAACACCATCGCCATGCTCATCATCGTCATCATAATCATCGTTATCGTCATCAACGTCATGATCTTCATGAAGAGCACAAAATGCCATGTGATGAAATTGTAGGATGCATTGTCCTTTTACTGGTGTACAAATGACAACAATTTATATTGCTATGTGTTTACATGTAAGTACATACATATACAAGCTATGATTCAGTGTGCTGATTTATATATCACTCATATATATACTCCAACATATATGTATATTGTAACTAATATGAATGTACACATATGAACAATTTTATTATTCACGTTATGCCATCACTATAACTACTAATATATGGAATACATATACAGTTAAGCTCTAACTCAGTACTATGTGAATACATGTGATTACATATTTATGCAGTCTCGCACTAGTTATGATAGACTACTTATGTTCGGTAGGGCGAACCAAATTTTTCGGGTGAGAAAAACTGGAGGAATTGCCCGGCAAAATAAATAATATTAAAATGGGTCAAAATTGAATTAAGACAAATTTTATCCTTAGATTGTTCAATTGTACTTTTCACAATTCACCCACCCTAATGTACATTGTCGCGTATATACGAGTTGATGTACGAGTAAAAAAGAATGTCATATACACAATATCTTAATTACCTGTCAACAGTGAGTATGTGACCATCACGCACACGTATCCAGGAAACTGATTTATTTCCGAGCTGCTTCACCTGTAAAAAGAAAGAGATAAGTTACGGAATAATATTTAAATACACGTTTATACAAATGCAATTATTCACAAGGTAGATGTGAGAGTCTGTTTGCTAAGCAATAAGAGCAATTTTAATTATATCTTCGTATTTATATTGTACAAACATTCAAAATTATAAAATTATTAATATCAAGTATAACCATGTGGCACAAAGATTTATAGGATTGGCTGGCATTCATTTTTGATAGATGCAATTTCAATGATTGATGAATATGTCTCTGAAAAGCTGGAAGTGACTTTACCAAAACGTTGCAGAGGAACATTTTTCTTGTTATGTTTGAACTGAAGCAACATTTCATCTCAATTCGAAATAACTTTAGTGTATTTTCTTGTATGAAGGTGAAATTGAAAACTTGTTTAAAAATTTCATGAGCTAATGGGTCATTAGGTCCCATTAATAACTTCAGAATAGATTAATACCTAAGCTTAGATAGACTACATTATGAGAAACAGATAAACATACTTTCAAAAAAATATTATTTTGTGCTGGAAGCAGGTTTGATTTTCATACGGACTCACTGATCAAAATAATCATATGTGTCATATGTATGTGTTCGTTTTTCATCCGAACACGTCCATTTTTTAATATATCAATTTTGTGGTTTTCTCAATAAGTTTTAGTTCATTTCATATTTTCGCGCATAAAGTACGAAAACATGCACTAAAAAATGTGGCAGGGCGCGTGGTTTTGACTCAATTTTGTCCATTTTCTAATATATAAATTCTAGATTCATTTTATGTATCAAGTTTCAGTTCGTGAGCTTTATATTTTCGCGCTTGAAATATGAAGGTAGGTGTAGTTTTTATCCGATTTAGCCCATTTCAGGCCAAGCTTCAGCTCTATGCCTTCATATTTTCGTAAGCTGAGTGTGAAATGATACATTCGGAAACTAAATAACTTTTGTATGTGAGGTGTACGTGCTTTTTAAACAATTGAGATCAATTTTGGATAAGCTTGTCTCCGATAAATTTAATTGCATATGCCAAAAGTTTGTCTTGTTGCTTTATATTTATATGCACCATTTTCATATTTTTAGTTGTACTTTTGTATGGTAGATCGATGAGGTAAGTAAATGATAAATTGTGTCAGTATAAAATTGTTTGGAAATATGTCATTATTTATTTTAAACGAAATTTTTCAAATTTCAGATAAATGAAATATACATAAAATTAACCGATTTAACATTAGCCAATAACATCAATTTAAATAACAAAATAAATTACTAGTTTTAACCACAACAAATATCCAGCAATGTCGTCGCCAGTCATTCAATCACCTAGTTATTCAACTCGACAATCATTACTAACTCGCTATGTAGGCACGCCAGTACTTGTATGACCACAATGACAATTCCAAGCATGAGTGCATATGTTGTATATTATGCAATAATGAACACACCAACAAGGTGTCGCCACGATGCAAATAGACACGTTATAAAACGTGTTATTAGCATATAAATACTTACATACATTATCCTGAATGTAGGCAATAATTTGTAGTTACGTGTGTGCTACAGATATCTATGTAGTCGTACATGTGACTCGAAACAACATTTAAATGTAATTAATGTATTTGGGTACATCATAGTCACACACGCAAATACTGCCTCACATATCTTATAATATTATATAAGCAGTACGTCTAAAAGTGTGCTTTTACTTTAAGCAGCTGCAATTTAAATACAATCAAAATATGGGAGTATATAATTGCATATTTAAGTTGATTAATTAGAGTGTGTTAGTAATTAGTTTTATCTACACTCTCATAAGTACCAGAGATCTGTTTTAACAATTTTATTCCTGTAGTACTCGGTTTTTTTTTTTTTGCAATTAAATTTATTAGAAATACAATCAGAATTTTTGTTATTTGTCCATTTTTTGCAGGCCAACATAAATAACTATAAGTTTAAAAACGTGTATGCTACATAATTGGTATTAGTACGTCAGAATTGAATATATCAGTATATAAGTACATCTTATGTACTTTTGCAACTTGCGTGCATAAGAACGCAGCTACTAAAGGCTCATTCCGAAAATTGCTCTTAAAAATTGGTCTTAAATATTTCAGTTGCAACGGGTTATTGTATTGTTATTGTATTTCATTTATTTCTTTCAAATCTTTCAAATAGTATTGATTAATTCTTTATATCCTGTATTCAAAAAATCAGACAAATTTTTAGTTTGAGCTTTCATTTTTAACAACCAAAAGGAGAAAGGTCGGACAATTTGCACGTTAATTAGTAGTAGTTAGTAGTTATTTAGCAATTTAGTTGAAAATGAATGTATATAATGATGAAAACTACGCATAGTTCAAAAGTGATCAAACTGAAACTTAGTACACCCAATTTTATTTATTAATAGAAAGACTAGTGTAAAAATGGGGGAAATCGAACTAAAAACATGCCCACCTCTCATAGAAAAGTGTGTCTCTAAATGCATGTTTTTACGCTTCTCGTAAGAAAACATTATCACGAACCTGGCATATATGTTAACTTTGCTGAACTTGCTAAAAAAGTTCATGAATAGAAGGAATTGCATAAAGATTCACGCCTATTTTTCATAATACGAATGTATGTTTGTTACTGCGTGCACGGCGATGTAAGGCGAAAGGTCTGAAACTTGGCATATATGATTGTTTTTTATCAGTAAGATAGAATGTGTGAAAATAACGTCCAACTACAGCACAATAGTGTCTATATGTCATAGTGCTGTGTATGTGAGATTCGGTATTACCGAAGATAAGCTTTTAAAATCCTATTATTGCGATCACATGGGAAGGCGCTAGATCAACTGCCCAAAACCGTGTGCGATGGCGAAGCCTTGTGGAGGCCCTATGCTCCAATTAGGACTTTAAAGGAGAAAAAAAAAATTTTTTTTTTTGCGATTTTATAAAATATTAGATATCACTTGGAAAATTGTAAATTTTATATAAAGAGGTGCGTATATATTTTTTCATGTTTTGTCATAAGAGATGATAGGAATTGTTTTTTTATTTGAAGCGTTTTTAATATTTATAAAAATATAGTACAATAGAATACTCGTATACGAAAAGCCGTAAATGGAATATTTTTTATTCATTTTCGAATAGAGTAATCATTTTGATTTGTAAGCCAAATTTACAATTAAAACTAATATAATTTTAAAAAATTATATTGCTAATAAAATTGTTTCCAAAAAATTGCTAAACACAAGGAACTACTAAATTCTATACAACCACAAACAATCAATACTAAAGCAATTTATTTGAATTGTGTCAATAAAATAAGACAGCAATGTGTTTATAATTAAAAGTTTCCACAAAATAGAGCACAAAATCAATACACCAACTATATAGAAATCTACTAAGAATCTACTCGCACTATACTTACTCCTCTTGCTTACTCAAGAAAACATTCAATAACAGTCGAATAACTACTATGAGAGTACAGAGTACAGTAGCTAATAGTGACTATGTACGAGTATGCAGCATAGTGTACTTGAACATGTATTGTATGTGGCTACAATTTGCATTAATTAAGGAAGATAACTGGTTTGTTAGTGTTTATTTTTGTTTATTTCTATTTAAGTGACATACTTTTATGTTTAGTACTTTAGTTGGGGAGCATTTTTGCTTATTATATGCTTGAATTGAATTACTTTTGAAATCGCTATAGGTACACCAGCCACCAAAATGTAAGTATATAAAAGAGAGTACGAGTATCATGCATACATACCTACTTACATACAATCAAAAGTTACTTATGGAATTTTTGAAAATGTCCTTGTTAAAAGTTTGTAAAGTTTTCATGAAATGACTGAAATCTTTAAATTAGATTTTTTTTCTTATTTTTTAGAAATACTTCGACTTCTTTACGAATAGCATATCGACTGACTAAAGTATAGTAATTGCTCCAATTCTTGGCTTTCCTCAATATACGATACATAACTAGAGCATGTTAGGTGAAAAGTGAAATGTGAAAAGTTGTTCTCGTTGTGTTTTGGTTTTTTTTTTTTTTTTGCTGCCTCACTCTTAATATTGTACAAAGAAAAGCATTTAATTGACCATAAAAAAATATAAAGTTTGTTAGTAGAATTTTTAATACATATAGTTGCTGTACGCATTTGTATGGAAGAAGTACTTTTAATTATAAATAAATGATACAGATCTGCAATTCAGTTCATAATAGGGTGTGGGGGGATTAAAGCTAAGAAAATGTATGACCAAGTTCAGATATATGAAAACGTTAGTTAATGTAGGTCTAAAATAGAAACACTATAATAATAACTTGCCATTGACATAAATATTGAATTGACAAATTATACTCGTGTATTTGTAGAATAATAAATTCACATAATAATTCTCAATGAAATAAAATTGTTCAAATAAGAATACAAATAAAAAATATTTGCGACTACTTAATTTCATTTGAGTTTATGCGCTCTGTAATTAGAGTATAACCCAAGAGAAAAAATGAAATTTCCTCAATATCTTCAATTAAGTATATTACACGTAAAATAAGTGGGTATGTATTTCACCTCACTTTCAACACTATAATCAAATATACATGTTATTAGCACAAATAGTGTTAATTGGTAGAGGACTTAAATTCATAAAAATGTAACTAAATTAAGTGGTAGGCGTACAAATGGTAATATTAATAATTTTATATGTACCTACATCAAAATAATAACCATCAACAAACACTCAAGAGAGTTGGCAACACCAAAAAACCATTCATTATTTATAGTGTTCAATGTCATATTCACCCATCGGCCCACTAAAGCAAAAATGAGCCAAGAAATACAAAAAAAAAAACAAAACTAATTAGGCCAAAGCAGCTTTTGGCTAAAATTATATCAAATTCAAATGTTACTGCTGATGATAAGGTACTACTTATATAGCAAAGAAAATATAAGAAATTATACCTAACAGTCAGCAGTGAGGTAGAGATATTGAGAAAGAGAAAGAGATATAGAAATAGAGAGGTAAAGAATAGAAAGGGCCAAGAAAATAATTTTAATAAGAAAACTTTACTCTTATTTTTATTAAAGATTAGGTATGTTTTGCTATAGGTAAAGCATACAAGACATATAAATATATATATGATATTACCACTATGTACTACTACTGTTACCACTACTAGCATTATTATTACTCCCATATTAAGCGTTTTGTAATTATTTAGTATAATTATGATGTACGAGTGCCTTGTTGTACATTATATTGTATACTATATATTGAAGGTACATTTAGTAGGTATACAGTATTCTTTGTATGTAGATTTTAATTAGTTGTGAGCGCTCAACATTTTTCTTATTTCTTCTGCTGCTTCATATTATGGCGTTAATAACAAATTAATGAATTGTGAATTATATGATGAAATAACTTGTTAATTGTCTCAACATAAATTTATGATAATTAGTTTTCTTCGTCTTATTATTATGATTCTCCTTCTTCTTCTTCTCCTTTTCATTCTACAGAAATTTATATATTTTAAGTAATTTTTTGTTGTTGTATGTTTATGAAGGTATTTTAATGTTTCACAGAGCATATTTAAGAATTTCTTGATTAATTATATTTTTATCTCTTTTCTAATCATATTTTGAAAAGAAGAAAAAAAAATAAATTGGAAAGCCTAACTTCGGTAATACCGAAGCTTGGATATCCTACTTTCGAAGAATAAATAGTCAATTTGTGTACTTGTGTACATCTTCAGATTTCTCTGATTTATTAGCAAATTTATATATGCTTGCGCAAAATGTGAAAATATACATATGTTGGTATGGGAAATAAGTGTGGTTTTAAGCCAATTCAAATCTTTTTTGAATAACTTAACATTATCGTTAATAAGTAAGTAAGTAAGTAAGTATCGTTCACAAAGTGTGAAAATACAATTTAAAAGTATACTTTTGTATGGAAGGTAGGCATAAACTTCATTTAATTACGCTCATTTTCTAACAGGTTTATTATTTGGTAATTATATCTATATGTAGTAAAACTCACTTGACCGATTTATATTTATAGTGCCGAAAGTGTCGTAAAACCCATCTACGAGCACACTTTTGTATGAGAGGTAAGCTTGGGTATTATCAGATTATGTCCATTTTCAAATACATTTCATAGTTTGTAAATATAATTTTAATTCCAAAGTTTCAGATTGTTAGTGATACATTTTCAGAACCAAAGCGTGAGAAACTCCATTGAAGAACATACTTTTGTATGGGAGGTAGGCGTGATTTTGATCGCATTTAAGCTATTTTCTAATATATCGCTTCCGTGATAATATCAATTCAATATACAAAGTTTCAGTTTGATAGTTTAATATTTTCGCAATCAAAATGTGAAAATAACTATTCATATATATATTTTTGTATGGAAGATATGCACCTATTACACCCATTTTCTAAATAATAAATAAATTTTGAGATAAAATTAGTTTTATGCACCAAATATTGATTTAATAAAGTATGAGAAAACACATTCAAAGAACGTATTTTTCTATGAGAGGTAAGAATGTTTTGCATCCAATTTTGGTCAATCAAAAGCTAGATTATTTGTTTGCAACAATAATAACATTTACCAATTTTTAGCTCGATAGCTCTATAATTACGACTGTTATCGTGTGAAGAAGAAGACAGAGAGACAGGCATATATGTATAAATCGACTTGCACTACATACTTTTATGGCTGTTAGCTCTCTTATAGTTGATACAAATGGAAGCATGTAGTGTAGGGTATAAAGATACAAATACATAGTTACTACATAATTATACAAATGAAGCGAAAAATCATTTTCAATTAAAAGTTCACAGTTGAATCATCGAAGGAAGTTTGTATAGTTATGTATACTATTATTTTGCCTACAGCATCATAAATTATATACAAAATATTCAATTATGAATTTCTTTTGTCATCTATTAAATTACCAAAATATTGGTTCGTTCATTAATTTCTTCATTTAGTTGATCATTCCTTTTGGAATAATTTATTTTCATAATTTATATTGCTTCAATTAAATTTGATAAATGAGAAATGAGAATCACGCTATTAAAATTAAAAACTTTCAACAAGTTTACATTAAAAGTGCTAATAAATTATAATTTGAAGGTTCATCATATACATGGTGTTATGGAGGATGAACGATAAATTCTTTGTTATTAAAAAAAAAAAACATGAGAATATAATTTGTATTTAATGATAAATATCAACGACTGAAATTGAATGAAGCATATGAAGATATTTAAAGTATGTACGCATCTTCATAGACTAGTTCAAAGTGTTCCCAATGACTTTTGAAATATCTGTTGAAGTGTGAGTGTATTTGTATTCCAAATTTTGACATTATTCCGATTATTATATATTTTTCATTTCCAACCTGTATGACTTTCCACCTTTGAACATATTGTACTTATCTACTCTATATCGACCCTATGAATTTTAAAGCAATTAAAAGAAATTAATTGGCTACTTCTATTTTAAACTTCAACAATATCTTTTTTGATGAAATTATATATACATAATTATGTATATGTTGACTTTCACAAAATTAAATATCAAATTATATTTAATGTTTTGTAGGTGCACGACTACTTCAATAAATTTGTCGTAGGCAAGAAAATCAATTTTTTGTAAATTGAATAGCTCCCTACTTATATATAGTAATTGAATAGCAGTAAATTATAATCAAATTTATTTTTCAATATTTAGATATTTCTACCTATTTGCCAAAGTATCTACCTTAAAGAAGAAAAACATTTTAGACTACTCAAATATACAAGAAAATTGAATTCATAAATATTGATGATGGCAAAAAAAAAAAAACAAATATATTATCATAATAATTAATAAATACATAAAATAAGAGACAACCAAATATCTATCATGTTTTGTTATTATTAAACAAATTGCGCACTATTAATATCATTAAGTTGTAGAAAAAGTCATGACTCAGCGACTATCTAATAATATATAGAACCTAGTTGATGCTGGTTGATGCTTTTAATGAAACAAATATTTTTTTGAACTCATGAGGAATCCAAATATCGGGTGTCCCTTAGAAATTTGTGTTTGCTTCGTCGTCATCAAGCAGCGACATAAAAATATCTAGTTAAAAGATTGGGAAATTTGCAAAATGCGCTATAACTTTTTCGACGACCTTATATTATTTTTATTTGCCTTTTTTATATGCAATTTGTTTACTATTTACCTTAAGTCATTTTATTGTATTTTTGTTGGCCAAAAGCAAAATAAATATTGTAAGTAAAATATACTTCAACGAACAAAGCAATATTTTATTGTTTTAATTTCATATTTTTTTTTTCTCTTTTAGGAATAAATGAAAGGAAGCCATATTCAGATGAAATCTAAGAAAAACAGCATTGAAACTGCGTTGGAAAAAACAAACAATTCTGATAATTGATTTGTTATGTAGTATGAGGGCCCAATAAATATGGCTGTAGAAATATGTTCTTTTTTGTAAAGATATTTTTGTGTTACTATAACGTAGTTAATCTAAAAATGTGGTATTAAATATATTATTGTTATTATTATTATAATTATTCGTTATATTTGAGAAATGTGTGAAAATACTCCGACGAATGTGTTTTCTTACACTTTAATCACGAAAATATCAACGTAATTGGATGAGAACCACGCTTCACTCCAATACAATACGATAAAATTGTATATATAATATAAGTCTAATCACCGAATTGATATATTGGAATATATTCGAAAACCTCGCTTAATATCCATGCCGAAATATATTGCTATATATATTGTTTTATATTGTATGTTGTTATATATAAACTCTAGGGCAGGCAGAATGTACTTCTGTATCTCTGCCTATTTTTGATGGTATAGAAAATCTAAGTATCGATATAAAAAATTAATATGTGCCACTCATAACCCCCGTAGGGCTCTTTGACCGAGCTTCTCTTCCATTACTGTTGTGCGTGTTAATTTTTGGACAGTATTAGAAGGGACTTATGTATATTAGCCGGTTCCGAATTACAGAACTCTTGCGACATCACTTTTTCTGAGCTTTGGCACAGAATTCTTTAAGAAGCTTTTCCATGGCAAATTATTACTGCCGGAAGAATTGCCAATTGCTTGCCGACAGGTGAGTACCGTTCGAAAGAAAAATATTTTCGATATCAAATTTGTTATGCTTCTGCCGGGTATTGAACCCACGACCACGATCAAAAGACAAACAGACGAATCACTAACTTACGGCACCCTACTTCGATATTATCGAAGGTAAATTTTCTAGATATTTTCATTCTATACTTAGCGAAAGAAAATGAATATGTGCACATTGCTATTTCTCCTGCATCAATTTAATGCTCTATTCATCATTTTTTGAAATTCAGCAACCCAACATTCAATTCCTTTGACAAATCAAAAATCAGAAGCAAAAGTAAAACAGAACTAAGTAAAACAAACATAATAGAAATTACTAATAATTACTAATTGATAATGAATGTTACTCATACGACATGTAATACTAACTATTTTTATGAATTCGCAAACACACTCAGAACCAGAAAAACATTAGTACAGAAATTAATTGAAGCATATTTTTATGCGTGAAGGAAATGCTAGATGTATATGTGCCGGAAATACCTAACGCCTTAGCAAGCCCACTTTTCATAACACCAACTGAATGGACGAATAAAATAAAGAATAAACACGTACATAAATAAGTATTCAATATATGCAACATAATGAAAATTATTCCTCAACTACATGTTACAGTGACAGAAGCATATACACACCCACACAAACACAGGAAAGGTCATTCTCAATGTTCAATCGTTTATTCGGCCATCGCAGCGCCTTGGCTGCCGCCACACCTAAAGCATTCTTTATTGTTGTTGTGTGATCATATTTGTCGTTTGTTGTCGTCAACAAATATTTACATAATAAAATTTAATGCGTTTCGTATTAAAAACAAATTATAACAACAAGCACGCAATAATAGTATTGTGTGGAAATATTGAAATGAGCACGCACTCACGCAAGTATGGTCAACAGATGGACGATGGAACAATAAGCATACTGCTATACTGTATGTATGGTCGAATGAGCAAAGCTCAAATATGTAGTACGCTATAGAACTACTATATAGATGAAAAGGCTTTTTTACTTTTTTTTTAGGGGAATGAACAACATTTTTTGACGAAGGAACAATAATAAGAAGACAAGAATTCGATACCATATACAATATTATTGCAATGTATGAGCGGATATGTATATAACATTTTCTCAAACTTACCCGGCATGGCAAATATGCATGTGTGCCTATTTGTGTGGTGACATTTGTTGTCTCATACCCATCCAAATAGGGCTCAGCAAATGGACTTGCAACATCGTCGGCTGCTGTTGAAGACACTGCTGTTAGGGAAGATGACACCAGTGCCGATGCTCCTGCCGATGATGCTGATGGTGCCGTTAATGATGGAGACGAAACGACAGTATCGGATGGCGATGACGATGCTGCAAGTGGTAGTGGTGATGATGCTGCTGATGATGATACTAATGATGATGATGATGATGATGATAATGATGATAGTGATAACGACGTTGTAGATATATCCTCCGGCAATACGCTCATATGTTGTGGTGGCATTTCGAATTTCGTTATAGTATTTGCATATGATGAAGCTGAAAGAGATAAAACAAGAGCAGGGAATTAACAAAATTAAAATACCACTATTGTATGGTTGTATAAATTTATATTCAAAGTATATTAATTATTTCAGAATTTATATTCAATCCCTTTTATACTGATACATCTCTATAGAAATTTACTATTTGTTGCTGTCAATAACACGCACAACAAATTGTTCGATAGATCCCTTGATTTTCAAACATAGTCAAAGACACTTTTAATTTATTTTATCAAAAAGGTAGGAACCTTTATTGTGGTAAACAACAGTAGCTAAATCCTATAATTATTTTCTTGACGTTGCACTGACACGTTACAATATTACTGTCAATCTAATTCAAAATTTCAGAGTACCTAAAAGTATGCTATAAACGAATGTGGTAATATGTGAACTATGGCGCATATTCATAGTTGCCATAGATTACATGTTGATACTAACAAACCTCTAACTTAACTTTAAGTACCAAATTAAAAATTGCCTCTATGCATAGTCGAATGTTTAGCAGTGGCTTACTAGTAACAGATTTATAAAAAGCTTGCATACTTTCAGGATAAATAAAAATAAATTCGTAGTATTTTCTCACAAATTATAAACATGTAATTCTGAAATAAGTTTAGTAAATGTATATGATGTTAAATCATACATGGAAGGTCAATAAAATCACTTTGTACGTTGACTCACTATGAAGCGTGAGTTAATTGGAATAGGAAAAAAAAGAAGAAGAAAATAATAATAATAATAAAAAAATGAAAGAATAATAGCAAAAACAATAAATGTCATTATAATATTCTTATTATTATTACTGCTCGTGTTATTGCTACTATTTATATTATTGCTGCTGCCGCATTATGTACCTACATATATGTAAATTGGTACAGTAAACACGCAGAAACAATCAATTTTAATGTGAAATGTTATTTAATTGCTATTTGATTCAAACGTATACACACATACGTGCTAACGTTCATACAAATATTTCTATAATACGCATTTTCTTGATATATATTCTGCGTTTTGTTTTGTCCTAAATATTAGCGTAATTAAATTCCTGTATGAACAAAAGTGAGTGGTTAACATGACAGTAATGATGATTGAGAATACACGTGTATTTGCAAAAGCATTTACATTTATTTATCTACATATTTAGTATATTATAAGTTAGGTAAGCATATGTATAGTCACAAATGGTCGTGATCTCACACGTATATTAACAATTTTTGCTAAATGTTTTTTTTTTATAATCCTTAAATTCTTAGGTAATTTATTAATCAAACCTTAAGAAAAAATGTGTAGAGGGCATACAATAAAAACAATATTCAAAGTTGAATAACATAATTTTACAAATCTCTTTTTTGAACCTGGGCGGATGAAAACAAATCCTAATATAATTTGAAGAATTGAATCTTCAATCCATAGTAAAAATAGCCGAAGAAATAATAAAACATCTTATTGTAAAAGCTTTCAAAATAAAGGTAATTAACAAACTTAGAAATATTTTTAATCAATTCAATAGTTTATGTGCACAGGATCGATTTATTAGGAAAATTTTAATATAGAGGTGTCAAATGTGTGACTGATCCCCATTAATTATTTTGTATCAACGTTTTTCTCAAACACATTTACCGCCAATTTCCACTCCTTTGAGTGAAAATTGATATTTATTAAAAATTTACTTCCATTGCACCAAGAGATGAAGATGCGGAGTACGTATTTTCAGAAAAAAAATTGGGAGACAAAACTACATAGGTTTTAGTGAAATACTTGATATAGGTAGGGATATAAGCTCATTAAATTACCCCTTCATTCCTTTTGGAATTACTTTCATTCTTATATTCTAACAAAAAAAAGAGTCGAGTGAATAAAACAAAAAACTAAGCTGATTAACTGAAATTAAAGAAAGAAAATGCTTTAAAGAACATTAAAATACATCAAACCAGTAAGATAATACAATAAAAAAATCTCCTTACAGTAGGCTGGGGCCGACCAAATTATACCCTGCATATGTAGATATATATATAAGAGTTTACTCGAATATCCATCTTTTTCTTTTATTTCCACTTTTTAAAAAACAATTTCTGCATATACTACTAATTTACACCCGAAATATGGTTGACTTTGACGAAGTACTTTGTATGTTATGGGAGTTCTAAAAGGTATAATTTAAAGGAGGTTTTTTAGATAATTCAGAGACTTAGTATGGGAGCTATATAAAAAGTTGGCGTGGCTTACCTCTTTCTTGTAAATCCAATTAATTTTTCAATATTAATCCACACCTTACATTTGTTTGTTCTACGTTGAATAGTTCGTAAGTTATAGCGGTTTAATTTTTTTAAAATTTTCGCAATTTTGTATGGTAGCCCCAATAAGAAGTGGGCGTGGCATGTTGATTTTTTGCCAGATTATGTACAACTACCATATTAACCTAAGTATTTATTATGATTGTTCTAGACAGAAGATTGCAGAAGCTGCAGCAATCTCAATTTAAAAGAAATTCAGATATTCTGTATGGGATCCATTATAAACAATGGACGTGGCTGGCCCATTTTTTTGTGGGTATATTTGCTCTTACAATACTAATCAACACCTTTAATCTGGTTGTTCTACGCTGAATAGTTATGGCGGTTAAAATTTTTGTTTAATTTCCTCAACTTTGTATGGGAGCCCCAATAGGAAGTGGGCGTGGTACGCTGATTTTTTGCCAGATTATTTCCAACTACGATATTAATCTAAGTGCCAATTATGGTTCTTCTAGACAGAAGATTGCCGAAGTTACAGCTGTTTCAATTTATAAGAAGTACAGACACTTTGTATGAGAGCTACGCTAAAAAGTAGGCGTGGCTCACCCATTTTTGGCGAGGTTATATAGTAGTACAATATAACTCTATGTGCCAAATATTTTTGTCCCAAGTTTAAAATTAAAAATTTTGAAAATTCCAAGGTTAGTCGTTTTGAATGCTTGGTGTGGGGGTGGCTACCGACCGATCATGCCCAATATCAATCCTCAGCTCAATATTTACTCAAGTTTTCGTGCGAACTAGCCAGGTGACAGACAGACGGATGGACGGACGGACGGACGGACGGACGGACATCGTTAAATCGAAAATTTAAGCGACGCTGATCACGAATATATATCTACATCTATATCTCCGGAGATTCCTTCACATTGCATCATGCAGGGTATAAAAATTGCGTGTTTTTTCTTTCCAAAATGTATTGAATAACTTTTCTTATAGCAATAAAAATTCATTGTGATGTTCTCTGACTATAATGATCAATATATACCTAAATATTTCTACAGCCCATGAAACCAATATTTAATTGTGCAAATCAATATGGAATATTGTCACTAATAAATTTTAAGGAGTAAATTCTAAACGTCACATTCAATTATTCAAAAACCCAATACAAGCATCACGTTTCAAATGAATGAAAGTTATAACCAAATTGGAGCACATACATATACATATGGATGTATTTACATAGAAATTTTAGCACACAAACCCACACAATATCCGACAACAAGCATACGCACACATACGTTTAGCATTATTCAAATGCAATTACAACATTGATTCTAGCGTGAAATCATTTGAATTTTTCAAGAACCTCAAACAACATTTTAATTGATTTTGTCTACTCCTACAATTGCACAATTGTATTCAAGTATACATATACAATATAGGTAGTTACATACAAATACAAACTACGCATGTACTTCTGTTAATAAATGTTCATTATTACTTTTTGTTCGTTTGAATAGGATGGTTTTCTTTGGCACAACAACCATACATATCATACCATAATAACCATATACCCACATAGATACATATGTATGTAACATAGAAATGAATACAAACAGATATCACAAATATATACATATATGAATGCTACAAATGATTTGATATTCTTCTATATTTTGAAAAAGAAATAAAAGTGTACCTGGGTGAGGCAGCTTTTGTTACAGATGACATCTCAACAACAAGGAGATCAAAAGCAACTCAATTATGTTTTTCTGGTAAAACGTAAAAGAAATAAGATAGTACAGGAACGAACGAGACAGAGAGAAAGAGAGAAAGAGAGAGAGAGAGAGAGAGACAGAAGAATCACAATCACAAAATGAAAATGGGTTAAAAGATGTGCAAACTAACATTGTCAAAGATAACGTTGACAATGTTGAGCTTACAATAATGACAAGTCTGAGTACTGATACCATTTTGAACACAAAGTATACTATGAAATCTTTCTCATACACATGTAATTGTACTTAATGAGGTACATGTGTGTACTCTGCGTATTACAAACTGTATGAAAATATGCCACATTTGAAATTGCCTTAAATATATAGGAAATTTCATAGTGATGATTGGAATTTAATGAAAGTACCAGTTGGATCAATTTCATTAGAATCATTGTTATATTAAGAGCTAAACATGAGTTCCTTAGACTGACTGAATTACACTGAATTATATGCATAATATCAAAAACCTGTATTCGAATACACACCTTTACATGGGAAGAAGGCATGGTTTTCATCCGATTATGCCTATTTTCAACCTTGTGCATTCATTGATGATATAAATCATATTAATGTTCACAAAGAAAGAAAACATAAACACGTGATTTTCTTCCGATTGCAGACATTTTCGTCAGTTGCTTAACAAAAATAGTCTTATAGTCAAATATAAAATTAATGAGAATACACTTAAAATAATATATTTTTCATATATCTAGCATCCAACTATATTACTAGCAACATTTTAAATATTTATTTGCAATATATTTCACTACGTAAATGTTAAATGGGAACAACATACTTTTATCAGCACCTTGTCAATTATGGTGGGTATACTCGTATTTTAATTCCATCACTAGATATAATATCTTACGTTTCTATATTGATATGTGAGATATATTGTAGTATATGTACCTATATACATACGTATATGATATTGCTCCAAACGAAACTGACAGTAATTAATTTTCACTAATGTGTGTATGATATATACGATACACGCAGCCAACTCATGTATATATGTACATGAATGAAAAAGCGAAAATTGTAAACGAAAGTTAATTGACTTTCAAATATCAAGGATAAATGCTATACGTACATATTTGCTGGTGAAATAGGAACTCACCATTGACTTTTAATATGAACTTTTCGTGAATTCTTCTACTGCAAAGGTTTTGATATCAAAGGAATGTTTCGTTTTACTTCTGCATGGGCTCAATTTAATTTTGTACGCATTTACAAATGCAAGCACATAACATTTGAAAGAAGAAAGAAAATCGAGTAAATGAAGACTTTTGTATAAATTTTTTATTTGCAGTTATTTCTTGTTAAAAGCCTCAGCAACAATATTTAGAGATTTCTAAAAATGCCATAATCAACTGAAGCCTCAACTGATGTTATTGTATCAAATTTCAATTCAAATAATATAGAACTAAGACAACTATATTTGAATAAACACGTTTCCTTTATGAAATTCAAGAGCCTTGCTTAATTAAGCTTAAAGTCCGTAACTGAGCAACTTAATTGAAACGACTATGTAATATATCCACCAAAATGAACATTCACCTTATCGATAATATTTAATTAATAATTTACACTAAAATTTCAAGAATTTCATTCGTTGGTTTTTTTTTTTGTTTTTTTGCAAAAACTCACATGAAATCAGCTTAGTTGGGAAAATATACAATAATAATGTACAATATAATATACGTTTGCATATATTTTGCTGTTTTGTCTGTGTGTGTGGTTTACATGCCTGCTGGGCGTATTTGTCAAGTTTATAAATAATAAAAATAAACTGAATTAGTATAGAGCAGAAAGTAGTAGTATTATAATATAATCCGTATACATGTGTTTGTAAATATTTGTATTTGCATAATTATGTACAGAGATATGTATATGTACATAAGGTATATTGGGACGGTTCAAATTGTATGGAGAAATCATAAAATCTTACAAATCAGTCTAAATCGTAGCTTAAGAGTTGTTTTAGAACTTATGAATTTTTGAAGTATCTTATATTTTATATATGTATTTTTTCGATTTAATTTCAATTTGATTTCGATTTGATTTTAAAATCAAAAATCAGACAAAGAAAATCAAATTTGATGCACTCTAATGTACACACATGTAAGTATAAGTATATGCTTTGAAGGATTTTTCGCGAAGTATAAAATAGTAATACAATTTTAATACAAATTTATATTCTGTTGCTTAAAGATTAGGGTTAGATTTGAAAACAAATACAAAAAATTACGAGTAAGCCGTACCACCTTACAGGGAAAGAAAAAAAGTGCGCCGTACAGCCCTTAATATGAAGAAGTTTTGCAAGGCAATTCCGAAAAAAAAAATATTTTTTTTTTGCCCTACGCCTTTTTTTCGTAGTAACTTCGGCATTTGGAGTCGGATTTTGAAGCGTGATATATCGATGTTTTTGCCTTAAGGAGACACATCTTTTTGTTTCAAAGATCATTGGCCTTAAGTACCCCGTTCTAATACTTACCCACCAAATCTTAGTTCCTACTAAACGGGGTAAACGGTTGAGTGATGCGAAGTGTTATACACTGATAAGGTCGCTGTCTCCAGCTAGGACCTCTAGCCTCTCCTCATCAATTTTCTGCTCTCACCTGCATGTGGTGCCCCCTGCTAATCCTAGCAACCTTACATGAGATTGGGTAACCAACCCCAATGGATTGTCTGGTAGGAGACAGACGAGAGTTAGAAGACCGTTGATTCAACGGGCGGAGGGAGTAAACCCTCTTAGTTTTAAAAAAATCTCTCCTAACCCAGGGTGTTATGTGACCCGTGCCCAGTGGGTGAGTTTGGCAGCCAGGGGATTACGTTAGGCTGTCTTCGCACGGAGCCATCCTGATACCAGGCCGCCTCAGGATGTAACGGTGGCCTTGCCATGGTATGGGGCGCTGCCATGGTCGACCGGTGATTTCCCCGTCTATCCTCATTGGTCGTCGCATACGGTGACTTGTCACTGTATGCAGCCCTGCCTCCTCTGAGAGCTGGTGGGGCAGACGACCGTACGAAACAGATGACATGCCAAACAAAAACAAAAAAGACTCGGATACCGTGACGGACGGACGGAGGGGGTTGGGTACCACCTCGGAGGAGGATCTCCTGGCTTCGAGTTACTAGTGAGGCTGTGGGTCAGAGCACACTAGTAAGCAATCACACAGAAAAATCCGCTGGGGCCAAGGGGCCCAAGCGTAAAACTAAACAACCATCCTTGCATAAGCAGTACCAGCGGGCTCTGCACATCCTCGGTAGGATAAGCAAAAACGAGGCCGCTGGTACTGCTCATCCAAAGGACGAGGCCGACAAAGCCAGGTATGAGAAGGTGGTCCAAGACTACCAGGAGTACTTGGCAAGAAAACCCAAGATAAACGAGGCAACGAAGCGGAATCGGTCTCACGACGAATCCGGGGAGGCGCCTAAGAAAAGCAAAATGGCCGACGGAAGCAGTGTTGCTGTCCGTCCTCCAAAAATGACTCCAAACCCACGTAGCTACAATGAGGTAGCACGTGACCATCTACAGATCGCGTTGGTTGATGAGTCCACTGGCCGCGGTAAGCCTGTGCTAGACAAGTGGGGCGAAATCGAGGCACGGCTGTCTCGAATCGTTGCGATCATGTGATGGCAAACCCGGAGGGTGAGCCACCACGTTTCGACTCAGCAGAGGTTGTCCGCGGTTATCGGGTCATCAAATGCGGCGATCAAAACTCTTTAACTTTCCTTAACGGCGCGGTTGCCAAAATCCAAGACGCATGTTTGATGGCAACCAGCTGATTAAGTACTTGCAGGTACACAATCGCGCTATTCCGATGACTGACTGGTCAGTCATCAAAGCGGAGGCTCCGCAAAAGAATAGTGCTTCGTTCCTTATGCTCATTACAGAAGAGAGCCTCGAACCGATAGAAAAAGCGGAAAATAAACTTTGGTTTGGCATGCGGCATGCCAAACTAAAAATATTCCGTTCTGCGAACCCGGAGGAAGAGCAGCTGTTAGAAGGGGTACAGCTGGACGACGTCACCGTAACAAACGATGTATAACCATGGTCATCAAGGTTGTCCAAATAAACTTGCAGCACTCTCGGGCTGCTACGGACAACCTTGCCTTCTTCTTGATGGAGGAGGACGTGGATATAGCCATTGTCCAGGAACCATGGGTGCGGGGCACCGAGATCAAAGGGTTTCCAGGGAAACACTATAATGTACTCTATAAACGGATCCAAGGTAGGCCTAGATCATGCATTATAGCAAAAAAAACACTTAAATATTTTTCTAATCCCATGGTACAGTTCACAGGATGTGACGGTTGCTGACCTATTAACTGACTGCGTCACACTAAGGGTCGCATCGGTATACATGGCACACGAAAAACCGGATGGGCGGAAGTGTTGGATGTCACTTTATTATCAGATAGCGATGTGATAGGGGTCAAAAATTGGAGAATCTCCAGCGAAAACTCCTTCTCGGATCATAGAAGGATACTCTACGATTTGGATCTTCAGGTAGACCCAGTGGAGTAGTGTACAAAGAAAGCCGGCGGCTGTACAAGAAAGCTATTAGGAGCGCCAAAAAGGAGGGCTGGAGAGAATTCTGCTCGTCTGTTGAATCTACCAAAGATTCAGCTAGACTAAGCCGTATCTTGTCCAAAGACCATCCGAGTGCTTCTTGGATTAGGAAGCAAGATGGAACTTGGGCGGAAACGGCAGAAGAATCCTTAGGATTACTCTTAAACACACATTTTCCGGGATGCAGTCAATACGAAAGGCTAAAAAGGCTAAAGGAAGCGGGTCACTGGAAGGAGAGAACCTACGGACATGGATGCATACTAACAAGAGAAACGCAATATACGTCTGACAGGACAGACTACATCATCCCGAAGATGAATTTCAATAGAAACTTCACAGTAGTATACCCTTCAAGGAAAGATTGGACTAAGGGATGTCTGTTAAACAGCTTCGACACCACAATCTACACGGACGGCTCCAAAATGGATTGTGGCGTAGGAGCAGGTATATATTCCGAGAAATTGAAAGTGGACAAGTCTGTACGCCTCCCCAATTTGTCTAGCGTATTCCAGGCGGAAGTGTTTGCAATCGGGGAAGCTTGTAGGATACTAATCGCAGACTTTAGATTCAAGCTCAATATAGCTATAATATCGGACAGCCAAGCTGCAATTCAGGCTTTAAACTCAGCAATCTTATCCTCCTTCCTAGTGGAACAAAGTAGAAGGAGTCTCAATACACTCAGCGAGCGGCACAATGTTTCATTGATCTGGCTTCCGGGACACCGGAACATAGAAGGAAACGAAAAAGCCGACGAACTGGCAAGAAACGGATCTGCCATGCAAGAGGCTCTTGCACAACCAATGTTCATACCGCTGAGCGTAGCCAAAAGAGCTATCAACACAAAATATCTACAAATAGCGGATTGTAGGTGGAAAAGTCTTACGAAATGTAAAACTAGTAGGTCACTGTGGCCTACATACAATCATAAACAATCAATGTTACTGATAAACAGGAACCGTAAAGACGTCTCTAGACTGACGGCAGTCATCACTGGCTTCTGGCTCATCGGAGAACAGGGGGCCAAAATGGGATTGTCCCATAACGATTTCTGTCACAGTTGCAACCAAGTGGAAGAAAAGGAAACGGTCTTCCACTTCCTTTGTAAATGCTCTGCCCTTTGGAAGCAGAGAATGAACACATTAGGCAAACCACTCTTCAACAGCATTGAGGAGTTGGCTGAAGTAAACATCAGCAACCTCCTAAAGTTTTTAAACAGCACGAACTGGATTTAACCGTGCTGCCCACACAAACAACCTAACGAACAGTTGGAAGCGAGGATGTGGTAACAAAACGGTGCGTAAGCGCTATTTGGACTCATGGATGAGTCACCACTTCAACCAACCAACCAACCCTACGTACGAAGTATTGCGATTATTCCAGTAGAACTATTTTAAACTTATTTTTTAAACTACTAGCTTCGGCTAAGCTCTAAAAAGGGTTAGACAAGATTACTCAATGGTTGATAGATTGGCGAATCAAGTCAAATGAAACCAAGTCTGTCCAGGTTACATTCATCCTTAAAAGTAGCACCTGCCCACCCGTAAAACTCAAGGATGTAAATATTCCATAATAACGAAACTAAATACCTAGACATGCACTTCGATAACAAACTAACTTGGAGAACACATATCTTCACCAAACGTAAGGTGCTAGGCATTAAACTCAGAAATTTGCACTGGTTGCTAAATCGAAACTCCCAAGTCTCACTCTAGAGTAAACTCTTACTCTACTCAGCTGTCCTAAAACCAGTATGGACATATGGCATACAGCTGTGGGGTACTACGGCAACCTCCAATGTCGAAATTCTCCAAAGATTTCAATCTAAAATCCTTCTACGATTGCAAACGCCCCATATTATGTCATAAACAACCAAATCCATCGTGGCTTGAAAATCCCAACGGTTGCTGAAGTAATCAAAAATCATGCCAAATCACACAATCAAAGACTTCAAACCCACCTTAACCCACTAATATCGGATCTCAATTCCAATTCCATTAAATTTAAGCGGCTGAAGAGAAAATCAACAACAAGTCTCATTTATTAATGGGTGAAGAATAATAAATGGCTGCACTACTGGGTGTAGTCCATACGTGATTAATATTCTGTTTAATTTTATGTTTATTGTTACTTTAAGCAATTAAGTATTGCTAAATGTTATGAAAACAGATTGCAATGTAAATAAAAAAAAAAATTATATTTTTTTTCCCGGATATACTTGTAGGTTACAATTTGTTTAAATTTTTCGGTAGATATAGCATAATAAATAATCTCTAATCGAATGGAACCTGAAATAATACCGTTACTACTCTTTTATTTGATTTACTATTGCTATTCGTTTTACTCATGAAATCAATGTCGGCAATGAGTCTATACTTCATTGTATGGAAGTTATATTAATTTATTGTATTGTGATCAAAAAAGCACCAAAACAGTTAAAAATGTCTTTTGTGATGAGTGATTTAAGTAACCAATTGCCAACGGATGTCATTAATTTTTTATTATATCTTCGGCATAACAGTGAGCGAATCCAAAAGTTGGGTGCTCTTAAACAAGAAATTTTGAAAAACTCGAGCTTTTTGTGGCAACGCGTCGTAATTCATATCATTGCGTAATTTTTTTCGCTACTGAAAATATAAGTTCTTTGACGAGCTCATCATCAATAAAAACAAAAAAACAAAAAAAACGTGTAAAGCGCCGTAACGAAGCAATAGTTACGACCAGATGTAATGAATTACTAACATGTATATCTTTCGATGGCAAAAAAAAAAGCCAACTTTAAAAGGAGTAACTGAAGCAAATGTGATTCGTAATGTTGTTGTGAATGAAGAACATATCACCATTGTGAAAGAGCCAGATTCCAAATTTCTCGGCTATTCTACACCCACTGACAGCACAGCTGTGGGAATCCAAAGGATCATTGTGGATTATTTTATCAAACTTCAGTATGGATCACTTGATTGCTATTAGTTGCGATGGAACTCCTACCAACACTGGTTACAAAGGTGGAATCATTTAACAGATGGAAATCCATTTATAGAAAACGTTGCAATGGTTCATGTGCCTTTTTCACTTCAACTAGCTACCTTTCAATGCACTATTGAGATCATTGATTGGCAAACAGAAAATACGTGGACTTCATTGTGTTCCATATACTATAATGTTATGTAATTTTAAACATTTAACTTATTAACAATTCGGATCATTTATTGCTGGTTGGTCAGGTCAAACAAAATTTCGAACGCATACCAATGGGTGAATTGACGGAGAACATAAAGGACTGGAATATTCAAGGCGACCAGCTATATTTGTATCGTATGGTCCGAGCTATTCATATAGGAGACTGCGATGATAGATTAGCCAGCGAGAAACCCGGTGCTATTAGCACAGCGCGCTGGCTAACAACAGCGTCTCGGAACCTCCGCTATTACGCAACGTGCACGCAACGCTCGATGATGTTGTGACTCAGTTTGTTGTGAAAGTTTAAGCTCCATTCTGGCTTCTTGTGAAAAGCCAACAACTGCCAACTCACGGACGTCGGCACGTTTTCAATTACATATCTTGAATTCGTCAGTTGCCGGCAGATGTTTAACAGGCCAACCGTCCGTTCATAAAAAATAACGCATATCTTTTCCACCCCAAGAACGTTTTGTTATCGATGATAATGGACCCAGATCCGCTAGTACGCTCTGATGGCTATGCAAAGTTTTTAACAGCACGCGAAGAAGCAACGGTTCTCAAGTAGATAATTTCATAAATTTTGAGTGCGACTCATACTTTAATATGATCAATTGGGCCAAATTCGAATTAACTGAGCCGCCATGCCTGCAATTCTTCACGCAAGACCAGCTGGACACATTACTATATTCAAAAGAAATAATCGAATTACCAGGTTAGCGGAAGGCAAACACCTTCATTTAACAGTTTTAGCTGCTCAACTTAGACTTTTCACAGTTTATCCATGCCACTGTCAAAACACTGAGCATTTTGATCACGAAATACATGAATCTGCCTCGGCGGTCACCGACGAACAACGCATGGGTCACATTTTCTCTAAACTCGGGAGCCGTCAGAAATATAGCCTACTTGAATCGCGTCAAAATATGGCCGGTTAAAATCTCTATTGCGAAAAAATCCTGATTTGATTTCACGTTTATTTTTGTATTCATGTTGTAGAAGTTGATATGATCTGGTTGTACTAGTTCAGCGACCTTTCGAGGGAAAAAATTGGTCCCCTCGAAACAAAAACATCTATATATCACACTTTAAGATCTGACCTTAAATACCGAAGATATGACGAAAAATTAAAAAATTGTCACTTATATTCGGCAACAAAAATTTTTAAAATAAGTTTAAAATAGTTCTACTGGAATTATCGCAATACTTCCTTTGCAAACGTTTAATGATTTTTTACGAGCTATAATTTACTGGCATTAGGGTGGTACGTAGGGTAGTAGGAACTGAGATTTGGTGGGTAAGTATTAGAACGAGATAATTGAGGCCAATAATCTTTGAAACAAAAATATGTATCTCTTTGAGACAAAAACTTCGATGTATCACACTTCAAAAGCCGACTCCAAATACCGAAGTTGCCACGAAAAATATAAAAAGGCGACCCCTACGTTCGGCAAAAAAAACATTTTTTTTTTCGGAATTACCTTGCAAAACTTCTTCATATTAGGGGGTGTAATCTGAACTTTTTTTTTTGAGGTACGGCCTAATGTACTTAGGTGTATATTAAAGTGTGAATCAGTATATTCAAGTTTATGCGAAAGAATTTGATAATAAATTGTATGTGCCTGGTGATGTGAAGGGCAGTTAAAGAAAGACGTAGTTATTTTTGTATCATACTACTAACTATTACCAATTTATTTCATTTTCCTTTTTATATTTAATTTTTAATTTTTGGACCTGTTTTTAATGCTACGACCATCTGAAATCTATTTGTCAGTCCTCAGTGCTAAATTTGACTGATTTCTAAATTCAACTACTTTGCAAACTTAAAGATTTCGGCTGAATATATTTTAGTTTTTTTCTCATATGCTATATAGCTTGGATGTCGTACAACTTATGTCTAAAATATCTTAGACGACAGTCTCGTCCTACGTATTACATAGTAATTTATGGTTTGCTTTAGGAGTATGTTTAGCGTCTCCGAGAGAATGATCCGAGAAATAAACCATATTTTCTACTAATAGCACTGATGCTACGATGATCATATTATATCCAATGCCTAATCATTAAATCATGCTGAAAATAATACTCTTCTGCTACATTAGACAGCACGTAATCTTATATAGAGATTAAAGCCAAATCATATAGTGACTTGAATTAAAACTATTTAAGATTGGTTAATTAATTTTTCTGTATTTAGAAAAAAAACAAACGAAATATACTACTTATATCCTTCTTTACATTTAAACCTTATCAAATTAGTTCTATTATTTCATTCATTCTATTTATATAAATTTTAAATATTCCTACTTACGAATATATTCTATTTCATACCATTTTTAGAATCAAGATGAAGAAAAACAATTAACGCGCTTAAAATTTTTAAATCAAGTTAATTACAGTGAAACTAAACAAAGATGATATGATGCTCAAATAACCCCAAAAAGGAGCAATCATTTAATCTATATTACATGTATTATCCTCTCTTATACTATGTAGTAGGTTAGGTTAGGTTAGAGCGCTGTAGTAACATGTAACATATATGCATGTACTCGTATGTATATGAATGTTAATCTCGAAAAAACACAAAACCGGAAAACAGAAATGAAAAACATTTTAAATTCAAACACAACACAACAAACGAATAAAAACATACTTTAACGGAATGGAATAAGCCAAGAAGAAGATGTGAAATAAACAGAAAATGTTGAACATTAATCAAGAAAGAATAATAACTGACTGCATGGAATAGGGCATAGAGTGCTTTGTACTTTTGTAAATTGTTAACAACCTTCGTATTGAAAGTGTACTTATTCCTCAAAGATATGTACCCATATTTATATTTGATTATATTCACCTATATTACATATGGCTTAATACACGATTTTTTGATTACCATATGCAGTTAATGCCTATTTTGTGAAATTTTCCAATAAAAATCATGAGCCAAAAACAGCTCACAAAAATTTGAAAAATCGACAAATATCCCCACAGCTGCCAAGAAGTCTCAGCTAGAATGAGAAAATATATGACAATGTATTCTTAATTCTTTCTCCCTAACCCTTCTCCGGAACAAACTTATCCCTTATCGCCATACCTAAGGGGGTATACCATATAAAATCGGCATTTTCATCAAATTCACTCTCAAAGCTCCCAGGATAACCTTAGAGGGCTAAAGTGAATATCTGACTCCCATTAAATTTTCCATCCCAATATGTTCCCTAATACCGTAGCTCCTGCTTTTCTCCTTCCAAATTATCATTAAAACACACGCAAATAGCCACATAGCTGCCAGCACATAGTAGTGAAATGTATGCTAGATCCTCATTATACAATATATATTGTGCAAACATTTTTCCTATGCAGAAATATCTAATATCTTCGTCCTCTAAGGCCGCCCTACAATATAAGTTTTATGGAAAAACACCTAAAAATCGGCAGATAACCACATATCATCTTAGGAACGAACTTTTTTTTCTCCTTTAAACTCCTAATTGGAGCATAGGGCCTCCACAAGGCTTCGCCATCGCACACGGTTTTGGGCAGTTGATCTAGCGCCTTCCCATGTGATGCCGGCAGCAGCTAGCTCACCCAGTATTGATCGTCTCCAGATTTTTCTTGGTCGTCCGCGGCCTCTGCTCCCTTGCGGGTTGCACTCAAGCGGCATTTGCGTGATGCTATCTGGCTGCTTTCTTAGCGTGTGGCCAATCCAGCGACACTTTCTACGCTTAATCTGGATCAGTATGGGCTCTTCGATCGTCAGACGCCATAGTGCCTCGTTTGCAATAGTGTTAGGCCAGAAAATTCTACAAATGATCCTCAAACACTTGTTGACGAAAGCTTGCAGTCTTTGCGTGATGGAGTTCGAGATCAGCCATGTTACACTTCCGTACAGTAGTGTCGATTTCACACATGCGGAGAATATTCGTGCTTTTGTGCGTCTGGATATTTGGGAATTTGTACATACTGATTTTAGGCGGCCAAATGTTGTCTTTGCTTTGCTTAGCCTGCAGTTAGCATCCTCCTCAGCTCCCCCGTCTGTTGCTATCGTGCAACCGAGGTAGCAGAAACTTTCGATGAATTCAATCGCACAGCCGTCAATCATTATATGGCTTCTATTGTAATGATTGATTCTCATAGCTTTGGTCTTCGCAATATTTATCTCTAATCCGACGGTGCGTGCCAGCGCGACTAAATTTGTTCGCCTTCGCTTGCATATCGGAGAATTTGTGCGAGAGGAGACAAATGTCATCGGCAAAGTCCAAGTCCTCAAGCTGCCGCGCGAGATTCCACACAATGCCAGTTCTCTTGTGCTGAGTGAGGCTGCTCATGACGTCATCCAGCCCTGCCGTACTCCAGCGTTGGTCGTGAATGAATCACTGATGTTACCATTGTGTAGAACCGCCAACTCAGAGTTCTCGTAAAGCGCCATTATGAGGCGAATTGGCGATTCATCCAACACAAAAAAAAATATTCACGCAAAAATTTCTGAAAAACGCTCTGAAAAGTAATGTCTTAAGGAGTATAAGGATTTTAGGTATGTCTACGATTATTTACAATTCTTCCAGGCTTTTTGTACCAAATCTTCATACATAAGTACTTATATATACATATTAATCTGAGTTCTAAACATTTGAACACATGACCTAATAGACAAAGTCACCATGTATACACTTAGGATTGTTAATGTAGTATTATTGGAGTACTTTCGTAAAGAACGTTAGTAAAGACTATGCATTTAAAGGGACATTCAAGAGAAGAATTAGCTATGGGAACCGTAAGAGATCTATTATACACACTCACTTATCCAACGATGTATTATGGAATATAAACAATAATCAGGCGAAGAACTACTATAACAAAAACATCGTCTCTATGTTATAATTTGAATGAATAGGAATACTAAATATGTATGTTCTATTACAATACAAGGTCGATGGTGATTGCCTAAGTAGCTTAGTATGTAAGAGAAAGTAAAAGAGGAATGAAGAATAGGATGAAAAAAAAAATGTTTACGGAAATATTTGCATATCATCAGGCATTTTACCAAAATAATCATAATAGTAAAGAAAAAAAAATTACCAATACACATGCCATTACTAACAAACTGTGTTGCCCATATACATACAATTTCATACGTCATGTGATATGTAGGTACTCACACTTGAATATATGTGTAGTTCCTACGTATTCAGTTCTCCGCATTCTCTTTTAACCTTCAGCAAATCAAGTTAATGCTAACAAGCATATATGTACAATACAAATATAATATATGTGTGATATTAACTGTATCCACTCCAACACCCACTGCCATATATGTATCCACATACACACTTTATATGTATTTCTATTACGATATGTTACGTTACGTTAAATCCAATTTCGTTATTTTGCAGTACCAATTTATTCAAATGCCCCAAAGGTTGTGCACGACATGGTTGATATTTTGGCTTTTTGAAATATGTGATGATTCCAATATATCCTCATACATATAAGTGTATATAAACATGTATATATCGACATGTATAGACTCAATTTGAATTGAAATTGTATTTAGAAGTAAATTGGTAGAAACACACATAGTACGAGAATAATAGTGATAGGTACGAGTACCCAGGAAATGGAGAAAAGCGAGGAAAAGTGTGGAGTGAGAAATGAAAAAATTAATTCTAAAAAAAGAAAATAGAAATCAATAAACGTTTTGTCTAAAGCAATAATGTCAGTAACAACAACTACAATAAGAAACATCAAGTAGACATACAAATCATTCCATTGATTACTAGGAAAATTAAATTATTGCTAGGATACATACATGAATTAATTTTTGTGTGTGTGGATGTATTAGGTATTTTGGCCTATGTACGAGAGTGTATTCTCCAGTGTACCATGTACCAAAGACCTGATTTATTCACACATAAATACAGATATTTTTATTCTTAGCAAATTGGGTCGATAAAATGATCATTAGTAATGAGATTAAAATTTCAAAAAAAAAATATTATACAATTACAGCATTTTTGTTGATACTTTAAATCAACAAAATTTCAATTATGGGAAATTTTATAAATATTCCAAGAAAATTTAATATCAAATGGAAAATTCAAATTCTGTAGCATCACACCCAACACTAGAATTATGTAACAGACATAATTTCGAGAATTGTGTGCTGGAGCTAACTATTGTTTTCATCCGTTAGCACTCAAATTAAAAAATCCTCGCACACATACAGCTCAGTATAAACAGCCGATGCGAATTTTTGAGAGGTATGAGTGATTTTGGTCTGTTTCCAACCATTTGCAAATTTTGTAAGCCATTTGCAAATGTACTGATATATACTGAGTTTCGGCTTAATATCTTCATATTTTCGTCCACAAAGTGTGAAAATATGAATGATGAATAATAAGTTTGTATGGAAAGTAGGAGTGATTTTCGTCCAATCACGTATTTTCTTTTTACTTTTGTAGGCATTAGGAAATGTTTCAGCTGGATAACTTAATATTTTTTGTACAAAAGTGCGAAAACATATGTACATAGTTAACACAACAGCATAAGTTTGTATGGGAAGTGCGCGTGATTTTAATCCGATTGCACCGGTTTTATGACTGTCCATTTATTACTAAATTACATTGCAAGCACAGAGTTTCAGCTTGATAAGTTTACATTTTCGTGTACAAAGTGTGGGGAAGCTTAAATTTGTATGGCAAGTGGTGTGATTTCTATCCGTTTCAGGATTTTTTAGATATGTTTATTATTTATAAAATATAATAACACGGTATACGTTTCAGTAAATAAAGTAAATAAAGTAAATAAAAACACAAATTCAAGAGCATGGAGTATGGGAGGTAGATTTGATTTTCATTCGATTTCTAATATTTTTGATTTTAAGACAGTAAATACAAATATAATAATACTCTACTTCAGGGGTCGGCAAAATCATTTTTGAGTGTGTATTGGTGAGCGCGAGAGAGAATTGCGCTGCACAGTGCTTATAAGAACAAAAAAAAACGTATCAAATATGTCTGGCGTATAAAGTTGTGTTTTATTTTGTTTTATTTTTATCAACAAAAAGAATAAAAAAAAGGAGGCTTATTAATTAATATTATTATTAATATCAATATTCTTGGAACAGTTTCTTGCTAAAAGAATATTTTTAATATGGATCCTGTTTAATTTATTTCTGTGGTTGGAGCAAATGAATTTTAAGTCAGAAAAAATTTGTTCACAAAAATATGTTGAAGGGAGAAGTGATAAATACTTTAAAGAAATTTCTTTGAGTTGAGGATACAAAGAGTCGTCTAAATTTCTCCAAAACTCAATAATGTCTGATTCACTACATATATTAAAGCTCATTTCGCTACGCAAGATTACAAGTTCTACTTGAATTTTAAATTCATACTTGCATATATCACAGGTAAATGGATTTTTAAAGAGATCAACTACATTCTGAACTTTCCTAAAGTCTTTGAATCTCTCCTCAAAATTAAAAAAAAGGGTTTCCAAAATGTTGACATGGTCATCTTTTTTTGTAAGACCTTTTGTGTTAGCAATAATAGCAGCAGTTCGTGGGAAATTTGAATAATCACCCGACCGAACCTCAGCTAAGAGTAAATATAAAGTGGTTTGAAAACTTATAACTTTTTCAAACAGATCGGGTAAGGTTTTTTCTTTTCCTTGTAGTTTCAAATTTAATTCATTTAAATAATAAGTTAAGTCTGAAAGAAATGCTAAATCAAAAATAAAGTCATCATCCAATAAAACCTGTACTAAATTTTCTGTTCCGCTCAAATTTTCCATTCGATGGCTTAGCCATCGAACTTCCGTGAACATTACAAGGTCACCATAGCAGGCATTACAATTTTTTAAAAATTTTGTAAATTTCCTGTGGGTAAGCGAATGATGCCCTCCTCTTATTCTATTAATTATCTGCTCTGCAGTTTTCATGGTGGAATGGTTGCTTAAGAACTGGCATGCAAGTGAAAGTTGATGGATAATACAATGAAAAGAAAAAACATTAATATCATTCTTTATTACCTGTCCTACAAAGCCCTCTCTTCTGCCAATCATGACACTTGAACCATCCGTGCATACTCCAGCAAGCTTACTTAGCTCGATTTTAGAAAGTTTTTCTAAAACGACTTCAAATACCAGCTTGCCGCTCACGTTTCCATAGAAAGTTTCTAATGAAAACATGGAATTAAAAACTTCGTAGTTGGAATCTACACTTCGAATACAAATAACTAGTTGGCAAAGGTCATTTATATCAGTGCTTTCATCCAAACATATTGAAAAAAATTTGCAAGAATTAATTTTCTTTTCAATTTCCACTTCAATAAATACACCAATTTGATCTGTCCGCCGAGATAAAGTTCTAGGGGACAAAGGAATGTTTTCAATGACATCGACAAATGACTATTTAGTTTCTGCAAAACTTGTTTAAAAATGCCTTGCATATAAACCCCATCAGAAAAAGGCCTTCCCTTTTTAACAATATTTAAGCTAATCAAGTTAGACAAAGTCATTTTTATTGCGGTTTTTGGCTTCCCAGCGCCTTTTTTATCTTCATTTTCTTCTTTAGAAATCCATTCCTTCAGCTTTAAAAGGAACTGCTTTTTCTTTTCAATATATAAATTATCCCTTGCTTCACCCTGAAATTTGTCAAAATCCTTATGAAACATATCATAATGTCTTTTGACATTATGTTTCTTAAAACATAAAGAATTGTGGCAAAGGAGACATTGCATTGCATTGAAAGCATTCGGAATCATAAAATATTTTCTTGCAGCCATATTATCATACATGTCCACTGTAACAAGAAAAAATAAGAAAATTATTAGCGCACCCGTGCACGTGTTGCTTCGTTGCTGTCTCAACAACGATTGAATTGAAAGAGCGTAAGAATGCGTGTGATGTGGGAGAGCTCATATGAGCAGCTTTTGCCGATGCCTGCTCTACTTCGACGATATATAAATAGAGAGCAACACAGGATCAATCGTGTTTGAAGAAAAACAAGTCTCATTTTCTTTAAATAATAGAAAATAGAAGAGTAATGACAGCCTGCTTATTGATTTGTACGAAATGAGCTAGCTGCATCTAATGCATTATATCATCTTTTCTCTTTGAGTGGAGTATGAACACATTCACTATGCATATGCTTAAAATGATTAGTGAAGTTACAACTAGGGTGAACCATTAATGCTCTCAGTAGCAGTGAAAAGATAGATATATGTATGCAGAAAATACAATAAAATATACAATTCACAATATTTTTATTCACCCAATACTTGAAGTTGTTTCAAATATAGGAATCTAACAAATACCAAATAGTAGCATGTATTATATATGCACTGACATGTGGTTCTGTTAACGTCATAACCAAATGTAACCATAAAATTTGATTATTAACATTCAAAAAAAAAAAAAATCATGAATAATTAAAAACAGCAACAGTAATAATAATATAAATTATTATTATTATTATATTATAAAAAAATATCTATGGCAAAAATAACTATGGTTAAAACGTTGGTTACATATTTCAACCGCATATGCAATAACTAATCCACAATAGATGCTATAGGCCGTGTTGAATAATAATGTGGTGTGCATATATGCAGGTGAAAATTTGTATAAATACTAATATGCAATTTAACAACAAATTAACACAATATTTGAAATTTTATGAAAATTTAATTGAAAATTTTACAAATGTCTCTTTACGAATGGTAATGCATTTTTAATATGTAAATGTCTATTCATACGTATGTGTAATGTATATATTTAATCACAAATTTGAGACAATTTTTTTCAAAGTAAATTTAAAAAATATGCTACATATTTTAGTTTTCAATTTATTCCAATTTTTTCATTACTCTACTTACGAACAAATTATTTGTGGTTTTCTATGTAACATCATTATTGCCATTAGGACATGTAATGAAATGTGGTTTAGATAGAAATGGAACTTAAAAAAAAAAGAATATTGTTGAAAAAAATAGAATATTTGTGGTGTACGTGCAAAAATAAAATTTTAATAACAAAATAAATATAAATATAACCATGACAACCACATAATGGTTGTTAATATATATATTGTAGCAGAAGATGTGCAATTCCAAAAAAATCTCTATACAATATGACCTAATTTGGAAAATTACACATTTCTTTAATGTAACATCTAAAATTACCCAATAAAATTGTGACATAAAGGAATAAGTATATGATAAAATCTAGTCGAATTAACGTATGTACTATTTTTAAAATGTAAATTATTGAAATAAACACATATTAAGCACATGCTAGAGTACACCTGTTTTGACAATGAACAGAAATGTGTTGGAATACAGCCAACCTGTAGACACACGTCTTTAAGACCGCAATTTTATTCAAATTTCTTTACCTATAGTAAATGTTAGGAGAAAAAAAAAATGCAAAACCAATTGAAATAGCTGACTACATTGCTGTGGTAGATAGGTCTTTATATACATAATACTCTTTTTATAAAATGTTTATTCCTGAAAGCCTTAAACTTCTTCTCACACTTTACATCCCATGCGTATTCCATATTCTATGTATAAAACTTTAGACACACACACACATTGTCTCGATAGATGCTTCGAGAGATATTTTTTGAAAAGGTGTGCCATGTAAATACTTGCACATACGTATGTAGTTAAAGCCATTATTACACCCATGCGAACGCTCATCTTCCTTCGTCTGGAATTTTTCCAACCCATTTAAACCATTTAGCGATGTAACATCTTTTAGTTTTCGCAAAATACAATATATTCTTTTTTCCATTTCATTTTATTTTATTATTATCCTTTTTGCCTTTACACATATACACATATGTTCATATAGAAATTTGTACACAACACATATGTACATATACATATAAAGGTAAGCTAAGTAGTACATACTACGAGTAGTAGTAATAGTAGTTTTACCTCATAAATGCCTTTATGTCATAACAGAAGTTTTTAGCAAAATTTGTTCCTACTCTTTTTTACACTCTTTCCCCGTACTGTCAATGTATTTGTTATTGCTCAACTCATCAACATGCCACACAGCCTGCCATTCTTCATATGAGTGTGACGTTTTTGTCACATTTTACTATGAAAATTGTTGCGCACATCATGTTTGTATGTTTTGTTGTTTTTTTGTTGTTGTTGTTATTGTTGTTGTGGTATTATTGTGGTTCTATTGTTGTTGTCTACAAATTTCTTTATAAGCATATAAAAATTTCAACACGTTCACATGCCACAGCATCATACTCCTGCATATGTATTAGGTAGGTATACATTAATTTGGGTGTACTTTGTTGGTATAAACAATAAACGCACCGTTCCTATACCTAAGACGTCTGTGTAACTGTGTCTGTGTATGCAATAATATTGTGTTGTATATAGCCTTTATAGGAAAATGTGTCACAAGCATGTAGCCTTCTACTACCATCATCTTGTCAGCGATGTTTTATACGATCCTCTACTCTATGTACTATATACATCACTGGCTAAATTGTTTGTAAATATATATAGACTAAGTACAAGTATGTATGTTATGTAAGTATATGTGTGAAAGATGATGTACTAGTATTATTGCTGTTGTTGCTTGGATGATTTATATTTTTTTTTTTTTACCTTGGCATTATGTGGTAAATTATGCTTGCAAGTAGCGTCATTTATTTATATGCAACAAATAAGATAATGCATTACACGTAAGGAGAATGGAAAAACAACCTTACCTCATAATTGTCATTGGCAGCAACAACAGCAGTTTAATTTTATTTAAAGATTGGGCACATCAAATATAAATTTTCACAGCATATTAGCAGCAACTTTTCTTTTGATTACAATTATTTAATTTAAAGTTTACCATAGATATTTAGCACGCTAGAATTTCTAAATGGATTTTCTCGATTCTGACGTTCTACGGCATATCACTGAGTCACGTATTTCTCAATATTTTTCCATATATAAGAATCTGGTGAAAAATCTCATGTGCGCAACCAATAGTTTAATTTTGTCGTCCAGTATAATGATTGTATACAAATTTGTAAAGGAGCTTGATCTCTTTTTATACCCTGCATAATGCAATATGCAAGGTATATTCATTTCGGTCAGATGTTTATGTCCACTTGAAGGAATCTCCGGAGATATAGACATAGATATATATTCGTGATCAGCGTCGCTTAAATTTTCGATTTAACGATGTCCGTCCGTCTGTCTGTCACCTGGCTGGTTCGCACGATGACTTGAGTAAATACTGAGCTATTTCGACGAAGTTTGGCACAAGTAACCTATCATCCAAGGGTGCTGAGGGGATTGATATTGGGCATGATCGGTCAGTAGCCACGCCTACACCAAGCATTCAAAGCGACTAACCACGGAATTTTCAAAATCTTTAACTTGCTATAACTCACATAATATACCACTTCGGACAACAACATTTGGCACATAGACTTATATTATACTACTATATAACCTCGCCAAAAGTGGTTGAGCCACGCCTACTTTTTAGCGTAGCTCTCATACAAAGTGTCTGTACTTCTTTTAAATTGAAACAGTTGTAACTTCTACAATCTTCTGTCCAGAATAACGATAATTGACACTAAGATTAATATCGTAGTCGGTAATAATCTGGCACAAAATCAGTTTACCACGCCCACTCCTTCTTGGGTCTCCCATACAAAGTTGCGAAAATTTTTAAAAATTTAAACCGCAATAACTTACGAACTATTCAATGTAGGACAAACAAATGGTGGTGTGGATTAATATTGCAAAATTAATTGGATTTACAAGAAAAAGGTAAGCCACGCCAACTTTTTATATAGCTCCCATACTAAGTCTCGGAATTATCTTAAAAACCTCCTTTAAATTATCCCTTTTACAACCCTCATAACATACAAAGTACTTCGTCAAAGTCAACCATATTTCGGGTGTACATTAGTAGTATATGCAAAAATTGTTTTTCGAAAAGTGGAAATAAAAGAAAAAGATGGATATGCGAGTAAACTTTTTATATATATGTATATCTACATATGCAGGGTATAATTTGGTCGGCCCCAGCCGACTGTAAGGAGATTTTTATACTTGTATATTGCACAAAATGTTTAAAAAGTGACTAACTTATATTAGGACTATATAAGTTTTTCAGCAAAATGACTTAAAATTTTGTGTAAGAATGATGTGTTCACCAAAAATTTCGTCACCCACACAAATTAGGTTACTTTTCATTGTATTGCGTATGTATTAAATTTTTTATATTGCGACTATTATTCTGAGTGGTCGGAATGACTTCATATTTTATACGGAGTACCATTTAGGTGAAAAAATCAGATTTCGAAATTATGGGTTCAAAAAGAATGGCATCTTTCACCAATGTTGATGCCTTTTGCTTAAATACTTAACATTTTGTATGAGAACTATGTTTATTCGTAAACGGAACGATCTAAATCTTTGTGTGTCGTAACAAATTGGTGAAAAAAATAACATGCTTGCATTTTTGGAACGATGTATTGAGAAAATTTATTGAATTTTTGTTTAAAAAATAAATTAGACTTTATTTTGAAGACTGTATCTATTTGTAAAGAGTTTGAATTCAAATTTTGTACAAAAACGAGAAAATGTCAAAATTATGTGCAGAGGAAAACTGGTAACTTTCATAAAAATTTGTTGATTTTGTTAAAAAAAATTACAATTCATATGAGGACTATGTTTGTTTATGAAGGGACGTAAAATTGTAGGTGGAATACTAATGGCATTCCTACAGGTTTGGTACAGTGCATTGAGAAAACATTGTGTCTTTCGTTGAGATTTATTGATTATTGCCTCAAATATGAAACTTTATTGATATTGAATTCAAATTTTATGCGGAGTACCATATCGGTAAAAACTCAGATTTGCAAATTTTCAAAATTCTATCCTCCGTACAAAGTTGTTGGTTTTAATTTCAAAACTGACCATTTTGTAGGGGAATAATATATGTTTATGAACGGAATGACTTATAATTTCGCGTGGAGTATCATTTTCAGAAGGAAATAACACACCTGGAGCTCTGAAGTGATATACTGAAAACACATTGTAACTTCAATACAAAGTGGTCGCTTTTTGTATAAAAAAAATTCAACTTTCAACATTAGATTTTGGGTGTTGTTCCTGTATCTTCCCTATAAATTAATATAAATTTTTAAAATAATCAATTATTTTCCACTTTATGTTTGAAATCAATTACCATTTATCTAAATATCTTTTCACAAAGAAATAATAAAAATGAACCTAACGTATCTTACAACATTTCGGAATAACTACATACTTACTATACATACTCAAATGGTTACTAAATCCATAGAAAATCACGCCAAGATTACTACTAAATAATAGTTGACAAGACAAATTACCAAGACTATTCTGAAATAGATTATCAGAATTGTCACATTCAAACACCAAGCATACCAATATTGATATATAGTTATATTATTTATTATACAGCCATGAACTAGTATCTATATCTACAGTATATAGTATCGTATATAGTATTTACTGCCATTGCCCCTAAGTTAGTAAGAAAAGTAATTAAAAATTAAACTTCAATGATTTTTCTCCACGAGATAAAAGAGATAAAGACAGAAAAACAACAATAACATTTTATAGCATTGCCATGCCATAATAACTTCTTGTAGTGGTGGTTAACGAATGAGAGAAGATAAATGAAAATTCCAAAGAATTGCAGATGTAACATTGTAGTCAACTTCTATGCACATGTGATACAATACCTACGTCAAAATATATTGTATGTACGGAACTTTTCAATACGAAAAACATCACAATGTGTACGGGTACCTTCTATCAGACAGGCTTCATAATATTGTATCTATTCAAACACCCTGTAGAGGATTGTGAGTAGTTCGACACTCATAGAAAAATAAAATCATTTAGTCGAGAAGAGAAAAAAAAACCAGAGCTGAAAGAAAGAGAATACCTACTTTTATCTGTTGACAAGACACAAAACCGCAGAACAACGATGACGACTACTTGTGGTTTAAAGCTTTGCTGTAGGGAAGAAAACAATGAATAGTACATCCTGTAGCAACTACATATGAGAATATAGACGATTTGTATACATATGCTCCTACATATATGTAGTATATAGCAATACAAAAGCAGGATGAAAAGGGATGCATAATAAATCTTACAACTTGAAATGAGTGGTTTTCTTTTTATTCAAAGAAAAGCGTTTTTGCTTTTGTTAAAAGGGCTAAATAAAAAATAAAATAAGGTTGGATGAATATGACCATTGTAGCATTTAGGATGATGACTGTATGAAAGAGTATTTTTATTTTATTTTTGTAAATAAAAGATAAATGGAATTTATCTAGAAAATATATTCAAATTAAAGCTAGGCTTAACTTTAACATAGTTTCATTCTATTGCAAAATAATGAATACTTCCTCGGATCACAATTACGATTGCTTCAGCAAAAATACAAAAATAATTAATAACTTTGTAATTATTGGAAAACGTAAATCAAATCTATAAGTGAACGAATACTAAACGATCATTTGGTCAACAACTCGCATTATTGACAATAGTGGAATTGATTGTATTCGGTTCATCAGATGACTAGGCGAGGTGAGGGAAATTATTTGTATATTAAATAAATGTCATAAAGTCATTCTTTACGCCCTTTATAGACTTCTAAAACCCCAACAGCAGCAATAGCAACAACTATGAATAAACATTTCAAAGAGCCACGATATATGCACATTCTATTCATATGCTTCTACTCATACAATAAGTGCGAAATGAGTGATGTTTCAACTCTTCTGTACATAGTGCATACTTTATGAATAAAATACATCCTGTTAGTTAAGAGGAACACCAGTATGAGTGTGAGAGAATTTGTTCATCAACATTCCTTTACTTCAATTTCAATTTACCAACAGTCTTTCACATTTTGTTTTCTTATTATTCCATATTTTTTTTTTTTAATGAAATACCACTACTTTCTTTGTGACACTTCTTTGCTGTATATGTACATACCATTCACTTGCATGAAGAATAGTACCAAGTAAACAGTCTATAGCTCTAACTATATACAATGCTGTAGTTTTTATTTAGCTCCTTGGCTTCTTCTATACACAATCATTTTGCTTTTTAATGGAGATAGAATCGAGAGAGTGAGAGAGAGAGGGGGAAAAAATCAAAGAATAACAAAGCGAAAAAAAAACAATAACCATAGAGTGCAATCATTTGAAATTGCATAATTTTAGGCGCGTACTCACCCTTACACTATTTATAATTGTGCCACTTCACTTCAATTGTCGAAAAAAGGGGAAAATTTATGCTAACGGAAGTTTAAACTTTTAGTCATTGTTGTTCTGGTTGCAAAAACAAAATAAGCAAAAAAGAGTAGTTAAAATCTTTGTAAAAAAAAAAAGTTAAAGCGGAAGTACTAAAAAAATTATTTTAAAGTTTTGTTCTTGTTCAGTAAATAAACTCAGATGAATTGTATAGTTCTACTATCACTTATTCTACTCTTTGCATGAAATGCATATAAAGGGTCGGTAATTGCACTGTTGTGGAATATGCTCATACCCAGTAGATAAATAAAAGCGTTGTCCATTTACACCATTTTGTGTTGACATTTTGTCACAAGCATTCCATATAGAAGTATAAATATGAAGAACAAAATCTAATGAAAATAAAATAATTTTTCCAACCAGCTCACTTTTACATTTGCCTAAAAGTTTACTACAAAAAAAAAAAAAAAAAAAGACAAAAACTATCAGTTTCATAATAATATTTTATTAGTACAATATTATGTTTATGTTCATACTTTGTTGCCATACAAAAAAAATTCAAAAAAAAAAAAAAAGATGCAGAAAAAAGCAAAAGAGCAACCAAAACAAGCACTAGAAAATTGACCTAAATTGCATTACTGCAATAAAAGTAAAGTTGTGACCTATCCAAACTTATTTCTTGTTTGATGCTGCTACTGCTGTCGTTTCTGTTTTTACACTTGCTACTTTGAGTTTATTTTATATTTGCTATAAGTCTATCTGAACTTTGTCGTGCCATTTTTGTTGTTGTTGTTGCTGCTGTTATTTTTGTATTTCGTTTGGCCAAAAGGAAGTTTCTTTCTCATTGCAGGTGGTTGGATTATTTTTTTGCTTAGCTCCTATATACAATATTTCATAATGATTTGTTTCATTATTTTAGCTTTAGGCTAAATTTTGTGTTCCATTTTTTTGTTTGTTGTTAGCGTGCACACAAAATGAGCAATTTTAAATCGTACAAAATTAGGTAAAGTGGAATAAATGAAGTTGGCAGTTAATCGTTTTTTTCTTAAGGTATAATTGATTCTTGAGAAAGAGGGAGAGAGGAATAGAACGTTTTGAATCATTTTTCTTTTTTCAATAGCAGATATATGAAATGCATTTTTAGATTTGCATTTCAGTTGATGATATGATTCTGTATACTAAAATCTTTGTTATAGCACAAGCATTAAAAATGGAAATATTGAAAATACGAACGAATTAAATTATAATATATATTTTTTATTTTTTAGTAGTAAGATATTATGGTAAAATAATATAAAATTTGGGAAATCAGCGTTTCTCCAACTTTAGGGGCCACGGTTCATCTCCAAAGAAACATTCGATTTTGTAGTATTTTATTAAAGTGATTATTGCTAGCCTTTGAAAATTAGAATTGCTGGTCGAAAAATGTTATTTCATAGCTTGGGTGACATTAATGGTTGTTTAAAAAAAATCAACGGCGTGGTCGCAAAAATTGCGATTTTTCAATTTTCAATTTTAACCAAATGCGATTTTCTCATTCATTGGTCGTGGTCGAAGGAAACGTAGAGGCGCTTCTGGAAGTACGAATTACACTGAATTGAAAAAGAATAAAAAATTAATTTCTCTAAAGTTCTCCGCATCGAAGCTCTGTATTCAAATATTTGATTACATACAATATTACAGCACAGATATGATTACTAGGCATTTTTCTTGCACGTGTGTGTAAATATATTCTATATAAATGCTCAAAAAAAAAAAAATTGTAAATAATTATTTAATTAACTACTGCCACTTAGTATTCTGTAGCTTGATCTCTGCCATCAACTTTATGATTGTATAAAATGAAATTAATTTAAGCAGATTTTTCAGAAAGGCCAAAAACAAAGCTCAAATTAATTTTCTTATATTCATGTGTAACTTTTTAAGCTATGTTGTGAATAATATAATATAATCGTAAAATGAAAAGGTGTCACCTAAAAGTCGACTACTCTTACAGGTATCATTTTTCATATTCTTACTTGTGCCGCTGCTACTTTTCATCATCATTGTACTTGTACTTGTGTTGGCGTTTATTTCGTTAAAAATGACACATTAAGGCAATAACAAATTTCTCTTTTTTTTTTTGTTCATTTCAAGCTGTCTCTTATAAGCTTATCATATGTAGCATAGTACGCGTACACATTTATACTACGATATATGTAGAGCTATAAGTATTTATGAAGTATATATTTTTAACATAATTCACTAAAATTTATCCTTATACATTGATGCCATATTCATCTCGTTGTAATACAAATGACATATGCAAAGAATAATGTGTTTAAGTTTTATATATTCTTATAAAGCTATGATCGTTCTTGTATTTCTATAGTAGGTGGGCGGAAAAACACAAAAACAAAAACAATATTACCGGCAGTCATTTAATGTCATTTATCATTTGTTGGAACTTTTTGACATTTAGAATGGATAACACAAACACTCTCACACAGGATGTGAGCTTGTGCCTATCAATAATATAAAAGAATTGAGAGAAAGAAAAAAAAAGTGAAATATGGCCAATGGCATATTTTATGCATAAACGTATTTTATTTTATTCCGCCTATTTATTGCTTTTATTTATATGACTACAAGGTCTATGAACCAAATTGAAGTTAGTTATGCTCATGTGATATATTATTATGAAGTGTTATTTTTCTACATAAAAAGCTGTCAACATATATGTTTGTATGAACATATACCTATTCTCATTTGTATATGCACGTGAACTATTCGCTATGAATATTTTTGTGTGCGTATCCTTTTCACGTTTATCACATGATCATTCCATGGCCAGCCAGTTTTTTGTATGACTGACAGGTAAACAAAAATTGCTGTCATCACCATTATCATCTTCAACGTCATCATTGTTGATTGGTATTTACTATTTTCTAATTTTCTTTTGTGTACTTAATATTTATAAATAGGTGTGATGGAAGTTCATTTATAATCACATAATTAATTCTTTAAGTGTGGTTTAAATATTTTCAGATCTTTAAGAGTTTCGCACTGGATTTATTTTCCTTTGTTTAGTGGGTTGAAACTAAGTAAACTAATCACCAAAAAATAACGAATATTTTAACAATGTTTCAATAAAATCTGTAAAAACCATACAACTTGGTTTAAATAATCTTAACCATCTCATTAAAAATTGCCAAATTATGGATTCAGTCTTTATGAAAATGAATTTTTCTTTCAATTATATTGCTTTTCATTGTGGGAGCCGTAGCTCAGTGGTTGGTGTGTTGGTCTTCTGATCTGTAGGTCGTGGGTTCAATCCCCGGCTGATGCATAACAAATTTAATATCGAAAAGATTTTTCTTTAGAATGGTACCCACCTGTCGGCAAGCAATTGGCAATTCTTCCGGTAGTAACAACTTGCCATGAAAAAGCTTCTAAAAAAAGAACTCTGTGACAAAGCTCAGAAAAAGTAATGTCACAAAGGTTCGGCCGTTCGGAACCGGCTAAAACCAGTAATTCTGTCCAAAATTTAACACGCAAAACAGTAATGGAAGAGAAGCTCGGCCAATGAACCCTTCCGGCTTTAGGTGCTACATATTTATTTATTTATTTTTATTGCTTTTCATTGACTTATATGTCAAAGAAGGTGTAGCGAGAGCATATTTTTCTATGACAGGTAAGCGTGGTTTTCATCCGATTCCATTTATTTGGTCATTCATTAGCTAATTAACTTTAAATTTTCGTATGAAAAATATAAAAAAATGCATACCGAAGCTAAAGTTTGTATGGAAGGTAGGTATTTTTCTATTTTTGAGTTTACTAGTTTATTAATGTAATCACATGAATTGAGTTTAAGCTTGATAATTTTATATTTTATTATATTATATATACAACATACTTTTTTATGGTAAATATATGTGGTTTTAGTTCGATTGCACCCATTCTCCAGCAAATAGATTCTTTGATTAGAGAAATATTGTACCAGGTTTCAGGTAAATACCCTTATATCTTCATTAGTAAAATGTTACAACATTCACTGAACAACATACTTTTAGGTAGGTGTGATTTTATTGCGAAGTCACTCATTAAAGAATGCCTCCATTCATTGGTAAAAATAAGCTTAAGTACCAATTTTCAGTTCCATCGCTCTATTATTACGGCAGTTATTGAGCGTTCAGATAGACACTCATAGCGACGGACGAAGTTAAATCGACCCATATCATAATTCTAATTAATTATCTGTTACATTTTGCTATAGGTGCTACAAACGGAACCGCGACCTCAATGCCTTTACTGCAATAAACATATTATTTTATCTAATACGCTGCTATTTTAATTTGCCGTCCTTGCAGTAAAATTTTGAGTAAACCTATGACTAAAATCCTGCGTATATAATTTTTATATGGCGTCTATATCAATTATGTTACGAGCGCGGCCCCAGAACTACCCGACCTAACAAAGAAAACACAACAAATTTGGGAAACATTTCTTTATTTCTCCTATACACTTTTCCCAGCAATATTTTATAGCTTCGATAACCTGTTTATAATTTAACTGTCTAGCTCATTAAAAAAGCCATCTACCGTAGACTCCACCTCTTCATTTTTTGCAAATATTCTACCACCAAGAAATTTTTTCAAATTTGGAAAAAGAAAATAATCCGAAGCAGCTACATCTGGCGAATAAGGTGCGTGCTAAAGCAATTCGAGCGTCAATGGCAATTGGCCATTGCAATAGCGGATGTATAAACTGGTGCATTGTCTTGTGAAACGACACTTTATTTTTCGCCAAATGCGGCCTTTTTTCCTTAATTTCATCACTTAAGCGCTGCAAAAAAATTAGCATAATACTCGTCGTTGACTTTTCTTCCTTTTTGAAGATAATCAATAAAAATTATCCCACGTGCATCCCCAAAAACGGACGCCTTAACCTTGCCTGCAGATGGAACTGTCTTCGCCTTCTTTGGACACGATTGTCCCCTCTCAGTCCATTGTTTTGACTGCTCCTTTGTCTCAGATGTAAAGTGGTGGACCCATGTCTCATCCATGGGTCCAAACTCGACTTTTTTACTGTGAAACATCGCCAAACATTCTATAGAAACATCTTCACGACGTTGATTTTGTTCTATTGTGTGCAAACGCGGCACCCATCTTGCACACAGCATTTTCATCTCCAAATTTTCGACAATATACGATGTATAGCACTTTTTGAAATGTCTGTAGTTTCACCTAGCTCATGCAGCTGTCGATCATACAATACCTTTATGTGGATTTTTTTACCCGTTTCTGGCATGACCACCTCTTGGCAGCTCGTACAACCTCGTTTAAACTCTGCCACCCAATATTCTATGCTAATAAACGAAGGAGCAGACTTCCCCAGAGCAGAATCTAGTTCGGCTTTAATATTCGTTGGACTGAGACCTTTCAAACGAGTGTATTGAATTACATAACGGTGACCAATTTTTTCCATGTTTACAAATTCACTTCCATGTTTACAAATTTACAAGGTTGCCACATTTCACCACTTTTCGTCCTCGTACTCGTACGTCCTCAATATATTGACAATTTAGAATCAGTAAAAAATTGTCTTTTCCATGTCTACTTTATACATGAATAAGTTAAATATATCGCGTGTATCGTCATCATGTAGTCTTCTAAATTTTAAATATATTAAATTTAGCTTTTTTAAGATATAACTAAATGCTGAAAAATATTTGAGGCCATATACATTCTTTGTGGAGACAGCAAAAACTTCGCAACATGAGCTATTCTTAATTTATAACCTCTTTAAATGTATTTGTACAATATGCATAGATGTCTAATATATAAAATTTAAAATATTACTAATTTTTTATTTTATAGCATCACAATTTTATTATATTTCATTTGTTTATTTATTTATTAAATTGTTTTTTTTTTATCATTTTCCATTTGACAAAAAACCATTGTAATTAATTTTTTTTAAATATTTTTGCTGTAGAGAGTTGGTTTTATATGCCATTCTTTTGCGATTGTCCACAATTAGTCGCATTTCACATTTCGTTCAATCGCCAACCGATATGCCAGCTTAATATCGGTCTGTCGGTTTTCCAGCCTGCATGTACCTACTCCTGTGTATGGCATTTACCCATTACCATCTGTGTCATTCGTAATCAATTCGAAATATGCAAATGCAAATTCTCTGTCGCATTTGTGTATACATATACATGGGGACTTGTATTGTTGTTACGAAATTTGCACATCGAATTCTTTGACACTCCCTCGATTGCTATTGATGCTGTCAGGCTGAATGCCTTCCTTCCTGCTTATGCTGGTTATCACTTCAACATGCCACAGAAGAGAAGTAAAAAAAAAAACACACACACACACACAAATCCATATATAACGACAAACATATTAACCTCACATCCATGGCAACCCTCATGTTTGAAGTTCGTATAGTATGACTATGTACATTTGCCTGTACAAACTGCATTGTCCAACTGTTGGTGAACAGTTTGACTACTATTGCCACATTGCTTCTATCGGTCGCTTAGATGACCATTTCAATTGTTGGTTATTCGCTTGGTCGCCTAGTTGATTTGGTATCTATGTACTCGTATCCAACCTAGTATCGCAACATTACTGGTTAGTTGTTTGTCATTCATTTTGCTATGAATGTTGAGTGTTCCTGCTCAAGTTATATGAATATAATCTGTCCTTAGTAATGATTTTAAATTGGTTGATATTTGTAATTTTTATATAGAAAATGTAAAACGAATTTTCCAATTCTCTTCTCTTAATAGTTAAATTTTTGTTTAACTTTTTTCGTAATGACAATTTTGTTTCGTGAATGGTTACGCTACTAATATAATTGCATTATATCGCAGAACATTTATATTGGAATTGTAATTTTCGATCAATACCTTAGATGAATTTAATGTAAAGTAATTGTTATAGCAGTATTTTGCAAATGTTGAAAATTGCAATTAAAAGTATTTTGCATACAAAACTTTGGAATAAAATCTCATTTTACCTTGACTTTTAGCTAAAGTGCACAAGAGGAATGTAGTTCCACTTCCAATATTGTTGTGTATGTTAATTTTACAATAAATTCTATTATATTAACCGCATTTAGAATGGCGAAATTCAAAGGATTTTCGTATAAAATATTTGCTGTAAGAAAAAAGCATTTGGAAGAACATCCGAGGTTGCATTTTGTCTCGTACTTCGAAAAATGATGAAATTTGACGTTGAAATATTCATTAAAATGCCCAGTATTGCTACGAGGGAGTTAAAATATAAGCAATATAAGTAAAGAGAAATTCATTATTTATGCATTAAATTGAAGGTTTTATTTAGCATAGTTAGAATGACCCGATTTGGGTCAAATATGCATCGTTTTGTTCGATAACATGTTGCCATTTTGAAGATAAGGTTTCATAATGCCATTCTCATAGCAACCCTCGTCCCTATTGGCAAAAAACTGGGACAGTCGATTTTCACAAGCTTATCTTGAGGCGATTTTTTCACCAGCAAAATCATTCGCCATAGACAGGAACTGTTAGTAATCACTTGGTGCCAGGTCCAGACTATAAGGTGGATGAATAAGAACTTCCCAACCAAGCTCCCGGAGCTTCTGGCGAGTCACTATCGATGTGTGTGGCCTGGCGTTGTCCTGTTGGAATACAATTCCTCTCCTATTGGTTCCTTCAGACGATTGCTTCCGTCTGGCCTGCGTTTTCGCCTTTATCGAAGAAAAACTGTAGAATATGGCGTGTTTTCTCTTTACTGGTGTCCATCTTTGACGCGTGCTCAAACAATACTGAGTCAAGCAATCACAAAACTGCCTGAAAAGTTTAGTTAGCGCGAAATCTTATCTTTCTAACGCCATCTAGCGTAACCGGACCGCATCTATATAACGTGAGATACAGATTATAAAAATAATGGATTTCTTTCTACTACACCTGATATATGTCCGACCTCTATTATCTTTCAATATAAATTTTTTCTAAACATACTCATAGCCTATCTTCATCGCTTAGATGGGGCTCCCCCACAAAATTAAAGAATTTTTTTTATAAAATCCACTCCCACTGCTCCCTTTAATTACTCAAAATTTTTCCCCAAACATACTTACTCACTATCAAAATACACTGAAGTAAACTAAAAAACATTGAAGTACATGATTGATGCCAATTAATTTTCATGTCGTAATATTTCTCCAAAATATACTTACTTTCTATACACGCCTTTTAAAGGGGCTCCTCTACAAAATGGATTTTTAATTAAATGGAATGAATAGGCTGTATTGTTTGGGGAAAAATACCACTTTTGGAGTTTATTTTGTAACCTTGTCAAATCTCAAAAGTCATTTGAAATATTAATTTTTATTTCACTACAACTTGTACTTGAATATTTACATAGCTATAATTCAAATATTAATATATTAAAAATAATTTTACCATCTTATCTCTTATTCATAATGTAATGATGATAAAATCATAATACAGATATGAAATCTAAAAAAACAAATCATCAAAAGACGAAAAAACAAAAAAAAAAAACGAAGAATGTAATCAAAATAATGGAAAATTCTTTTATATTGAAGAGCATTTCTTTTTCTTGCTGAATTGATTCAGAATATTTTCTTGTTTTATCATTTTGTTTGTTTGCTTATTGCAATTGAACTGGTACCGCTGTATTCTGCTGTTATTGCTACCATCATCACGTTGAGTACTTACAAAATGATACATAAAGTTCAAGCATCATGACAATCAGTTGTGGCGGCAGTACGGCAGAAACAGATTTGCATTCGACATATTGCTTGTAGTACAGCCTTTGTTTGTACTATATTATAGCATACTACTACTCGCTTTCCGCCTCTGACATTTTTAAATCAAGTTCATTTTGTTCACTTTACTCGCTTTCTCCATTTTTCTCGTTCTCGGCGTCTCTATACCAATGTGTATTGTTACTGTCATCATTTGTTTTCACATTTAATACTATCAACAACGAGATGGCATATATTCGTAAAATGAAAATGGAAATTTTTGCCAAAACAAAATGTTTAAAAATAAATAAAATAACATAAAATAAAATCAGATATGTAGGTATGCAAAAAGAAGAGCAGAATAAATAAAATCCATTTTGTCAATTGAAATGATCCTTAACGATTTTCCTTTAGTCAATTTTTATTTTATTTTATTTCTTACAGATTCACTTTTACATAAATATTGTGTCTTATCATTTGAAGCTTACATTTTGCAATAAAAGCTTTTAGAATTGATCATTAAAAATTTGTTTTCAATTTATTATTTTAAATATAATAGCTTCAATTATGTACAATACATATCCCGTATTTCTCTAGTTTGGAATTCTAAAAAGGCAAAAATATATTAACAGGGTAGCCACAAGATAGCCAAACTATCATGCTCTACTGCATTCACCGACCAAATTATACCCTGCATATGTCGATATATATATAAAAAGTTTACTCGAATATCCATCTTTTTCTTTTATTTCCACTTTTTGAAACAATTTTTGCATATACTACTAATTTACACCCGAAATATGGTTGACTTTGACGAAATACTTTGTATGTTATGAGAGTTCTAAAAGGAGGTTTTTAAGGGGGAAGACCACTTTAACAGTTTGAAAAAATCGTATTTTTTTTTTTTTTGCTTGAAATGTTCTATGAGGTGTGTATTTTATGTAGTATGCATCTATAGTCCGCCAGAAACATTTAAACGAGGTAACGAGACGATTTTTTAAAAAATTTCCCGGGGCACTGAGCGAGTTTCTAAAACTTCAAACGCGTTTATCTCGAAACGACATTTTGTAAACTGGTGGGACATATCACGCTTGCAGTTTTCAACCGATTTTGATGAAACCTTGCAAAGCGTGTACAGGGAGCCCGAGATCCAAGCAAAAAAAAAATTGACATTTATTGTAAAAAAGATAACTAATAAAATCATATAAAACATTTTATCATTGCAAGTTGTTTTAATGCTGAAAAAAAAATTCCGAAAATACTTTATTTTCCGACAGCTCAAGGTTGTCTTCCCCCTTAAGATAATTCCGAATTTCAGTCATTTTGTATGGGGGCTACTATAAACATGGCCGTGGCGCGTCCATTTCCTGTCTAGTTACTCTTACTATGCTAATCCATACCTTCAATCTGTTTGTTCTACGCTGAACAGTTTGCAAGTTATGGAGCTTAAAAGTTTTAGTTTAATTCCCTCGACTTTGTATGGGAGACCCATAAAGAAGTAGGCGTGGCACACTGATTTTCTGCCAGATTATTACCGACTACGATATTAATTTAAGTGTAAATTATGGTTATTCTACACAGAAGATTGCCGAAGTTACAGCTGTTTTAATTTAAAATTTGTACGGGGGCTACGATAAACAGTGGGCATGGTGCGCTCAATTTCTGTGAGGCTAGTTGCTCGTACAATACTAATCCACACCTTAAATCTCGTTATTCTACACTGAATAGTTTGCAAGTTATAATCGGAAACATTTTTTTTTAATTTCCGCAACTTTGTATGGGAGACCCAAAAAGGAGTGGGTGTTGCACACTGATTTTCTGCCATATTATTTCCGACTACCATGTTAATCTAAGTGTCAATTATGGTTATTCTGGACAGACGATTGTAGAAGTTAGAGCTGTTTCAATTTAAAAGAAGTACAGACACTTTGTATGAGAGCTACGTTAAAAAGTAGGCGTGGCTCACCCACTTTTGGCGAGGTTATATTACATAGAGTTATATTATACTACTGTATAATATAACTGTATGTGCCAAATGTTGTTGTCCCAAGTGGTATATTATGTGAGTTATAGCAAGTTAAAGATTTTGAAAATTCCGAGGTTAGTCGCTTTGAATGCTTGGTGTGGGCGTGGCTACTGACCGATCATGCCCAATATCAATCCCCTCCGTACCCTTGGATCATAGGTTACTTGTGCCAAATTTCGTCGAAATTTCTCAATATTTACTCAAGTTATCGTGCGAACCAGCCAGGTGATAGACAGACGGACGGACCGACGGACGGACGGACATCGTTAAATCGAAAATTTAAGCGACGCTGATCACGAATATATATCTATGTCTATATCTCTGGAGATCCTTCAAGTGAACACAAACATCTGACCGAAATGAATATACTTTGCATATTGCATTATGCAGGGTATAAAAATGTGAGTATAAAAAATCTCCTTACAGTCGGCTGGGGCCGACCAAACTATACTTAAAGGATTTTAAGATAATTCCGAGGCTTAGTATGAGAGCTATATAAAAAGTGGGTGTGGCTTACCACTTTCTAGTAAATCCAACTAATTTTTCAATGTTAATCCACACCTTAAATTTGGTGTCCTACGTTGAATAGTTCCTAAGTTATGGTGGTTAACATTTTTGTTTAATTTCCTCAACTTTGTATGGGAGCCCCAATAAGAAGTGGGCGTGGTACGCTGATTTTTCGCCAGATTATTTCCGACTACGATATTAATTTAAGTGTCAATTATGGTTATTGTAGACATAAGATTGCCTAAGTTACAGCTGTTTCAATTTAAAATTTGTATGGGGGCTACGATAAACACTGGGCGTGGTGCGCCCATTTTCTGTGAGCCTAGTTGCTCGTACAATACTAATCCACACCTTAAATCTCGTTATTCTACGCTAAATAGTTTGCAAGTTATAACCGGTAACATTTTTTTTAATTTCCGCAACTTTGTATGGGAGACCCAAAAAGGAGTGGGCGTGGCACATTGATTTTCTGCCATATTATTTTCGACTACCGTGTTAATCTAAGTGTCAATTATGGTTATTCTAGACAGAAGATTGTAGAAGTTACAGCAGTTTCAATTTAAAAGAAGTACAGACACTTTGTATGGGAGCTACGCTAGAAAGTAGGCGTGGCTCATCCACTTTTGGTGAGGTTATATAATAGTATAATATAACTCTATGTGCAAAATATTGTTGTCCCAAGTGGTATATTGTGTGAGTTATAGCAAGTTAAAGATTTTGAAAATTTCGAGGTTAGTCGCTTTGAATGCTTGGTGTGGGCGTGGTTATTGACCGATCATGCCCAATATCAATCCCCTCCGTACCCTTGGATCATAGATTACTTATGCCAAATTTCATCGAAATAGCTCAATATTTACTCAAGTTATCGTGCGAACCAGCCAGGTGACAGACAGACGAACGGACGGACGGACGGACGGACGGACGGACATCGTTAAATCGAAAATTTAATCGACGCTGATCACGAATATATATCCATGTCTATATCCCCGGAGATTCCTTCAAGTGGACACAAACATCTGACCGAAATGAATATACCATGCATATTGCATTATGCAGGGTATAAAAAGCAGGTACAATTGTTAATAATACACAGTGTACCACTACAGTTCATTGGCAAAATTCATCTCACTAGATTTCATATTAAAAACTATGTAATATCCAAATGCTAAGTCTTTGCGAAATTATTATTTTTCCAAATTTTTCTGTTTCATCTTATTTATGGAAATTATAAAATGCGCTTTGAAATTTAATGTGCATTGAATCTTCTTATAAATATATGCGATTATACGCACCATACTTAGTGCACATAAAACATACATATACTAAAAATGAAGAATAACGAATATTATATCAAAAGTGGAAAAAAGTAAAAATAAATAAACAACAATAATTGATTTAAAGAGAGCTTCTACACGACAAGAGGATATAAATGTATTTTGTAGCAGCACCAATACAAGCACACATAGACCAGAAGAAAAAAAAAAAAACTGAAAATATAAGAGGAAATGCAACGATGATGCATACTAGGATGATGTAAACAAGTGTAAAATTTATATGCTTAAAACCATAATAAATGTTTCTACAAAAAAAAAAAAAGTAACAACAATAACAAAAACAAAAACACGAACAGGAACAATGGAGTATAATTGTTGTTGTTGTTGTTGACGATGATAGTACAACAAAACCATTGTACGTTTCATACAATATCTCGCACAGACCGGTGAATGGGAACAGGGTATGGATGCTTCAACTAAATTTAACAACAACAACAATAAAAGTAGCAACTATTCGTATCAAAAAGAAATGCGAATACGTTCTATTTGTGTTGTTATGTTCTCTTTTTCTTCTCGGTGTCTCATTTTTGAATTTATATTTTATTGTATGTAGGTATTTGCAACATCATACAGTTGCAACAAACAATAAAATATTGTTAACAATATATTTAATTTTTGAACAACATGGGTAGTAGGTAGATACCTATAAAGCATTATGGTATACTTGTACGTCATGGTTGAACAAAAAATTTATACATACAAGGTGTATTGTTGTTACAAGATTACTAGCTCACATCTATCGATGAAGTATTGTTCTGTATTATATTCAAAAATAGGGAGGATGGAATAAATAAAGCTAAAAAAGGAATCCTTAGGGAAATCCTTAGACTTAAAGTCTAATTATCTTAAATGTTGTTTTTTTGTTAAATCTTGCGTTAGCACATATGAATATTTTGCACCCAGTATATGTATTTTATATATTCTCATACTTGCATATGCATGTAATATATTGTATACATTTGCATTCATATGTAGATGAACAAGAAAAATTTTTTTACGAGTATTACAAGCAAACGAATGCAACACCAAACATCACAACACGAACAAAAAGTATTACAACAATGCAATTCAACAGCATAGACAATACAATACAATACATCAATGCCATTTGGTAGTTGTTGCGGCTTACTATGTGAATAATTTTTATAAGTACTAACTACATACCACATATTTCGATCAGCAATAGCAACTTTATATTGTAGTAACAAGAGAATATTCATATTTTTCGCACATTTGCTTTCACTTCCGGAGTTTCATAAATATTACTTTTTATTCTCTATGTAATTTTGTATCTGAATTTATTCTTTTTCGGTTATAATTCTTTGACATTTTTCCTCTTTCGAATCCTTTTGTAAATTTTCATTTTTGATATTTTGCTTTTTGCATTATTGATGATAGCGTAAAATTCGACAAAAATATAATACTACCTATAAATAATGCGGTGTATGGAAGGAAAGTATTTCAATTAGACCAACTTTTCATAATTATTGTACAGTCAGTATTTTGTTACAATAAGTGCTAATAAAGCATATTCAATTTACATTTAATAAGTACTCTCAGATTATTTCAAACTTATTTTAGCAAAATTTAATATACACAGGTATCAGTTGGTACTTTGGAATCCGAACAAAGAAGAAAGAAATTATTTTTGATGACGTTTTTGTGATTTTGTCTATATGGGTATGAATATCGTAAATTAAGTGTTCGGTAAATATTTGTTGAGTGTCAGTTGTGACTCAATATGGAATAAAGATTTATTTGTGTGGCTTTTAGTATAAATTCTATAGATTTTCCAATAATTCCATTTGCTTACCTCAAAAGTGTTTTCTTTTGCTTCTTGATTGGTTTTTATATGTAATGTATTCTTGGTAATATATAACAACACCCACGACATAAACTTTTGCATAATTAGTAAGAGTAGAAACTACGATAGTGAAGATGAAAAATGACCCACACTTTCTGTAGCACTCAGACTAGACTAGCTTATATTCAAAATGTATATCCAGAATAAAAATATCTGATCTAAAATTGAAATTTAATTAACCTAAAGCTGTACTCCGCCACATGTATAATGTGGAAAACAGACCTCTTCAATAGGCAAAATCGAATTTAATCACACCTACCTCCCATACAAAAGTATGTTCTGAAATATGTTTTTCACACTTTGCGAACGAAAATACATAGCTATCGAACTAAAACCTGGTATATGAAATTACCTTATTCAAAGAATTGACGCGTTGCAAATTGGCGTAAGCGGATAAAAAGCATACCTCCCTCCCATATAAAGGTATGGTGTTTAATATAGGTTTTCACAATTAACACAGGAAAATATAAAAATTGGAATTCTATTCCTATGATTTCATTTACGAATTTTTAGTTACTTTCTAAAATAATCTACATCTATATGTATATTCTCGCAATTTGCTTAGATAAATATAAAGTTATCAAGACAAATGATGTTAATCCTAAGCCAATCGAAAGTATGTTAGGAGGCAAATTTGAAGTAGTTGATAATCATATTTCAAACTCAATCAGACTCGAATCAAGATACATTCGCATAGGATGTATCCAATACCAAAGCATTATTGAAGTCAAACAAATACATTTTCAACAAAGATATGTAATGATAACGAAGAAAGGATTTCTGTAGATAAGAGTACACACATATTGACATGCAATCACACAATAGATTTTGCATATACGATATGTATGTCCATATGAATGAGGAGGAATAATTTTAATAAACAATTTTATGGACAATTTATTGATACAAAAACACTGAATTGATAGTCATTCAAGCAAGCATACATGCATCACATGTTGAAATAATAAACGAACAAAAAAAACAGTTACAAAAATAAAATAAAAGAAGAAAAGAAAAAATAAGCATACACGTGCATATATACAAGTGTGTACATAATATACATTTGCATGCTTATAAAATCAATACAATAGAACAACAATAACAACACCACCAACAAGAATAAAACAACAGCTGAAGCAGCATAAATACAATATGTGTTTTATGGATTTATAACATTTGGTAGGATTTCTAGTCTTTTTTTTTTTTTTGTATTATACTTTTTTTCCATCTTCCTCACGTCCCGATCATTTATGTTTTTTATGTTAACAACAACAACAAAATACATCCGCATCCATATTTCACACAAAAGATATAACGACCCAAAAAGTAGCAAAAAATATAATAATACAACAGATGAAAACATGCATGCATATTTATATATAAATAAAATAATATTAACGCTTCCGAGCACTCAACTCATGCATACCTCCATGTATGCATATAGTATGTAGCTTATATGTGGTGTTGAAAAAAATTTAAGTACATTGAATGGCTACAATTTCATTGGAGAATATCACAAAAAAAGTGAGATTTTATTCATTCAATGTAAACGCATATGTGCAGAACAGCACTAAAAAATATTATACTGCTTATACTATGCCCAGTTGATAAAAAGACATCGATGATATTATTCCTGAAGAAGTCATCAATGCCATTTTATGTTATATTTGTACTTAAATCTATTTTTCTATTTATAATAGTTTCAAATAAATATCAGTTATGTGTCATTTACAAAAAAAAAAAACAATAAATAAAAACCAAAATTCCCAAATACATGAAAGTATGCCATTAAAGCCATTTCTGAATTGTGTCACCGCAACATTTCCTATAGGCACATTAAACATAACAAAAGAAATATAAAAGCAAGAATAAAATGAAATAATAAGCTCTAAAGGTATAGGCTAGTACATATCATATATGTAAAAAAAAAAACGAATTATAATTTCTTAGAAACAAGATTGTTAAAGCAAGAGGATATATCTTTTTTATTCTCCAGTATTTTATGCATTGTTGAGAAATATCGGTTACATAATATTTCAACTAAGATAATCAAATTATTGATACCATGAAGGCACTTTAAGGCACTATATATATATATATATATATATATATATATATATATATATATATATATATATATATATATGAAGGCACTTTAAGGATGTTGCGTTTGAGTATCTGTATATGGTTCTTTAAACCTGGTAGTTGTACTAGAAAACATCAAAAAAATGATCATATTACTTATATCCGACCGTGAGGTGAAATTGCAAGAAATAGATGACACAGATATCACAGATATCAAAGCGCAGTGTATTATCCACTATGCATGAGCACTTGGTAGTAAGAAAGCTGTTTTCGTGTTCGCTCATAGTTTACTGATCCAAACCGACCAAAAATGCAGCAATCAATTGTATTTTTTATTGAATAGCTAGAGCAACGGCGAGTATTGTATTTGAAATTGTCCTCATATGGCGAAGAAAAAAAAATGTTTTATCAAGACAATACTTCGCTTAACAAATCATTGTAAACGATTGTAAAATTGTAAGAATCCGGATGCGAATTGCTTCCATAACCACCATATAGTCCAAGTCTGTCCATTAATTATTGCTGATTGTTTGCACACCTCAAAATACTGCTCCGACGATGAGGTCACTTTCGAAACAGAGATAAATCGCTGTGATGTCAAAGATAAATCGCTCTACAAGGCCAGCTTAGAGAAGTTAGAGAAACGTAGGGTTTGAATGTACTATCACTCTTGAAGAAAACTATGTTGATGAATATAGTCGAATTTTGAAAATAAAATTTTAATTTTATATTTCAGCCTCGGTGCTCATTTGCCCTCGAGTTTATGTAACATGAATCTTAGTAGTAGGTGTTAGTACTATTGCATGATTTGACACCTGTGCACTGAAACAAAATATTGGAACGATTTTATTTAGGGATTTTTTTGAGTGGAATTGATAATCAATTTGATATTTATTAACCTTAGGATTGCCAAAGATTTTTTCCTACATAAAATAATTAAATATTTGTTGCTTTCTTTTCGCCGGAATAATTGTACCTTCTATCACTTACATTTTAGCTACATTTTGTAATTTCACAATGGCGAAAAGAAACATAAAGACCTCACACACTGCATATGTAGTGCTAATCAACTTTAAATCAACACACATTTAGTGCAAAACAAAAGCAAAATAATATTTGTCACCCGGGTATATATTGTGTTTAGATTTTTACTAGGGTTGGTCATGCTTACAATTGAAATTCTATCGATTCCATGATATGTGTATTAATTTTATCTTGGTTGCATTTAGTTTAAACAAACCAGTAAGAAATTATTATACTGCTGGGATTAAGGCAGCCTGCCTTTTGTCATGTACCGAAGGACTATTATGCCATGACCTAATTTACAAAATACATACAGATTTTCTAGATTAGTCAAGTCTTGTCTTTAGTAAAGACTGCAGTGATTAAGTGACCTTTTGCTAGTGAACAGCTTTCTTTTTTAAAGTTTTAAATTAAAGTTTTATAAATATACTTTTCTCGTTGACGAGCACCAATTACTATGATGAAATTATCGAATGCTGCTAATGCCACTATCAAACAAGTGATGCAAACTCGCATTCATTTCATCAAAAATTCCTATATTTTTGGTGCTCTCTTCATTTCATAATGTGTATTATATTCACGTATACAATGTCTGTATGCCCAGTGGATAATGAAGAACTTAATATGCAATGCATGTATTTAACTCATGAAAGGGAAAGTGGGAGAGAGAAAGCAAAATACAGTGACTGAAAGTAAAGAAATGAAAAAATAAGGAAAACAAACAAATGTACGGACGTACAAGACAAAAATACATATATAAGTACATACTACATGAAAGCAACACAACTAGCCTATAACAATGACGACGATGATGATGATGATGACGATGGCAATTGCGATGATGATGATGATGATGATGATTCCTATGGGCACACCAAATAAATCACAATGATTTATTTACAACACACATGCTGGCTAAGTAGTTCAAATATACAATACGGAATAACCTTGTACATACTTATGGATGAATATTACGGCGGGTCATAGTAGAGATTGGAGTTAGAAAATGTAATAAAAAGTGACAAGTATAGGCAACAGACAAGCTACTGTTTATTCAAAGTATATTTGCTTATGAAGCCATGAGTCTACAATCTATTTTGATCCTGTTGCTGTTCATAAAAAATAATTTGTTTGTGATCAAACCATTCGACCTGACCTAATAAGCATACATATAGGAAGCATGTTGTGTTTAATTGAAGTAAGTAATTCAATTCCAAAATTACATATATACTATACTTATATGTATATTTATCTACCCAAAAGGCACCACATTGGGCTAAGTATTATCTTCGCCAAAGGAGGTAATTGAAATTGAAAAGTAGTCTCTAAATGAATGTTGAGAGGCGTTAGAATGTAATCAATAATTAAATTTATACAACAATTAGGCAGATAATTTAAGTTTGTTACATCTCTTTGCAAGTGCTTAGTAGAGAAAGTTATTTAATTAGCAAGAGAATGCCTACATACTATTTAAATGCGGCAATTATATTAACAAAAAAAGGACTAAATTGTATAGAATATTTATATATTTCCGAATTGGTGATGTATAAATTGGGTAAAGTACTTTTAGGAACACATTATTTTTTTATGTTTGAAATCATAGATGACGTTAAAATAACGCAACAGGAGTAGATATTTTTTTAAATTCTATTAAGGAAAAATCCTATAAGAAATCGTTAACAATATTCAAGTAAATACATATATATGTACATAGATAAAGTGTATGATCGTAGGTGCCAAAAATGTTCCTTAAAATAGCTCTCTGACAAAACTAAGTTAAAGTGATGTTACAAAGGTTTTGTCGTTCGGAAACGGCTAATGTAAGTAGGTCCCTTCTAATGCTGTGAAAATATAACACTCACGAAGAGAAGCTCGGTGGTATCACAATGGGTCTTCTGGCCACATAACATAACCTAATCTAAGTGTATAACCAATGTCCAATTATTTTGTTTTTCCAATATTTCTTTCTCTGACCTATCAAACGAACATAAAAACACAAGAAATGGGAAACTATCTTCATACCAACTGTAAGAAGTAAGGCCAACCCCTCTTAATTTTTTCTAGAACATACACCTATTTTTCGAAATTAAGAGGTTGCAATACAAAAATGTTGTTCTTTATAAAGTTGATTCCTACCGTTTCCCGAGAGCACTTAAAAAAAATAAATAAATATGTGGCACTTAAAGCCCCGAAGGGCTCATTGGCCGAGCTTCTCTTCAATTACTGTTGTGCGTGTTAAATTTTGGACAGTATTAGAAGGGACCTACTTATTTTAGCCGGTTCCGAAAGGCAGAACCCTTGCGACATCACTTTTTCTGAGCTTTGTCACAGAGTTCTTTTAGAAGCTTTTTCATGGAAAATTATTAATGTCGGAAGAATTGCCAATTGCTTGCCGACAGGTGGGTACCGTTCGAAAGAAAAATCTTTTCGATATTAAATTTGTCATGCATGAGCCGGGGATTGAACCAGAGCACTTACTGTGATCAAATATAACACGGAATCCACACTTATTTTGATTCCTAAATATTTCTTCTGAAGATACTAATATCCTGTCTCCATCGTTTCAAAGGAATTCCGTACAAAATGGACGAAAATAGAAGACTTGAAAACAAACTAAAATAATGAACAATTGTAAATTTTGATACATAAAAGAAGTCGGTTGCTTCTCAACTTCAATCGACTTTCCATCACTATTGAGTCACCATTTTTCCATTTGCCATAAATTTCATTTTTCAATTTTGTGACATTAATAGGCAATTTTGTATGAAATTTTACACAATTAGTTGCAGTTTATAACAATTATCCAGCTCAAAGGGCAATAACAATAAAACACTATATACATATGTACGTACACCATACATACAAGTACGTTACTATGGAGGTATACAATGTACAACCAGGCTAATTATATTGCTCCCAAGACGAAAAATATATTTATGAAAATGTAGGTACGTATGTGTGTGTGTATGTGTGTGGTAATAAAATGAAGCAGAACACTTGTGGAAAAAATGAGGCAACAATGCTCTTAAATAGCGAGAGAAGCAGCGATATTGAGAGAGGCAGAGAGAGACAGAATTGAAAAAAGCATAAAGCCAAAGTTACTGAAGCCCATACACGATATATACCACTGTAATAAAAATAAATAGCAAATAAAAATATTGTATGACCAATAAATCAATTTTTTTGTTATCATACAGTTTAAATTGTTAAGGAAAACAGCTTCCAAAAAGGCAATAATAATAACAACAACGACAACAACAGCAACAAAATGACACAAACAGGCAAAAATCGAACAAAGGTTCTTATTCCATATATTACATTTGTAATACAATACATACATGCAGCAGATAGGAATATGGACAACGCGATATTGTTAAATCAAAAATGAATAAAAAATACAGAAAAACACAAAATGAAATGAAAACGAATACATAAAAATAACAATAATAACAACGAACATAACAACCATAGATGGCTAAAGAATAAAAGTCAACAAAAATCATTAAAATAAAAAAAAAACAGTGGGACAAACCAAATGGACAGAAGACATTCAACATCACATGGATACATGGAGGTACATGCAGAACAATATGCTAACAAAAGTCAGTCAGAAAGTATGAATACAAATCATTAAGTGTATTCATTCGTGTAAATATGTTGCTTTTGTATCTCCTTATATATAGATATATTAATATGTACATTAGGGTGGATAGCATTTGCTCGCTCACAAATTCTATATGTATCTCTCCACATCTTGAGTCACAATAAGTCACAGTCGAATTCGGCGTTGGTCCTGTACCCTTAGTGCAGTGGCTCAACAAAATTAAAACTTTTATAAATTTCGCTCCTGATTCTCCGATAGTTCTCCTAGAGTGATAAATTACTTGATATATCTGGTTTTTATGTGTAATGTATGACCGAACCCCTAATACAAGTATATGTGACCACTATCTGTACTAATTGGAGTGACTACACTACAAAATTGATGTTCATTCAATTTTATAAAAAATCATAAATTTTGGGAAAAGGACGATGGAAAATATTGGAGACTTGAATTTCATCAAAACTAAAGGAAAGTAAATTAAAAGTTGTCACATCAATCACTGACTTTAATCTCAATCATTCTTATTGAATAAGTTTAGCTTTGAGGTGTTAATGCCTTATTTATTTGGCTTGAATTCGATTAAAATTCAAATTACAACTTTTTTTTGCCCCTTTTACATTCATTTATATTATTTTTTAGTCTCTAATATTTTCATTGCAAAAGCGGTTTGAGTGAAGATAGAGTAGGAAACATCAAAAATTATCAACTCTAATGTAAAACCATAGGAGTGCTCTTATTTGCTTAAAAAAAATTTATTGAGTAAACAATTCAACTACGCCTTTGTATAAGTGGTAATACTTAGGTACATCAAAGTGTACAATACAATGCATATGTGATAGTATAAGAGCAAACAAAAAGAAATACCCAAGGTGAACATAAAAATTTAACTCGAACACATTTAATGGCTTCTCTTTGTTGTTGTTGTTGTTGTTGTTGTCGTTCTACTTCATAACTGACACTTTACAATTGTTATATATGTATAATAATTCAGCGAACTGCTTTTTTTTCTGTATTAAATTTGTAGATATTTAAATATATGTAAGAATTATGTTTGTACGTATTCACATCCATTTTGACAGCATGTAGATATTATATTTTATATGTACATACCTATAGTACTTTTATTGCTCCATATATGAATAGATAGTATTATTGTATTTTATTATGTAGGCATTTTATGCTTTAATGGTTGTTTATTGTGTACGGCTTCCCTGTCATGCAGTGTCATATACATATTGAGCATAAATATGACTTAAGCCCATACAAATAATAAGCATTTAAGATATAAATCGCATTATTTGCATATTATTTATTCTTAATTTGTGTTTTTCTTTTTCACTTTATGATTTCATCATCATAATGAGGTGAACAATTGAAGATGTTCTAATATGGTGTTATTATTGACGACAGTGAGTTGGCATTCTTTGAAATAAAATCGTAAAATTTTACAGTGTAGCAAAGATAAAATCTATATATATATATATATTTTTTTTTTTAATTTGTGTCAAACAACCAGTGAATGGTTAGTATAACGTTATAGAAATAAAAACAAATTTATATAATATATGATACGTAAACGGTGTTGACTTATGCTTATGCTTTTAAAAAGTTTAACCTATTTCTATCGCTATCTATTAAAATATGAATGACGTCAATTCTACTCTGTACTACAATTCATCATAAATGAAAATTTATACCTTTCAAGAGGTAGGTGTATATTTCACTACCATATGTACTATGTGCAATATATTTTCATTTTTCATCAACCAAGTGAACTACTTATGTACATACATACATACATACATACATACATACGATATGTACTTTATTAAGGGTTCATATTTACAACATTCTGACGTACGGTTTCACACGCCATTTTCACTAAAGGCAACTCAACTCAGAAATCCATAAAAATCCGTATTTTATCTCTAACACGCATAAATATGAAATGTGAACAGTAAAGATACCTCTCTAACAGCTGATGGAATAAATTTGTACAGATTTTCATTTTATTCGTTCTCGTTTTTTTTTTTTGTTTCTCTCCTTTTCTTTTTGCTTTAATATTCACACATATGTTACAGTTGATTAGTTTGAATATAAATAAAGCAACATTCAGCAACATCCTTTTTTTATTGAGGAGTTTAAGATGATACAGTGAACATTTCTGTTTTTTTTTTGCAAATTTTTTTTTTATACGCAAGCATTTATTTTGAATGTGGTGTGTGTGAGATTGTATTAAAGAAGTGATTGAGTAGTTATTTATGAAATGTGTTAACATTGAATCTCATATTTTGCTATTACTTTTCTTTTTTTTTTTTTTTGGAATGTAAGATATTTGAAAATACTTTTAGACTCCTTTTTTATTTTGATATTATTTAAATCTTAAAATTATTGTATTATAGATTTTATATTCGATTAAATTCAAAGTGCTGCTAGAATTTCTTGAAAACATATTTATTTACTACTCCATTCTAAATCAATTTTCGCTTTCACATTCGAGATTTCTTGTTACTGTTTATGAATCTCTATAGTAGTAGGAATTTGGGCGGAGATTTGCAGAAATGTGGTATGTTTCAGTAGTATGAAAAATCAAGAAAACGCGCAAAATCAATAATTGGATTTCGCATGAGAGCTTTACAAATTCTGCGTTAGCATAATGTACTATTTATGTGTTTTGAATTTCAACTGGCTTCGGAGGTTTTCAGTATTTCCGGAGAACCCATAGAGTTATTAACTTCCCTGAAAGATGTATTAAAATTAACTCATCTCCCATATACGATTGTTCATAGTAGAACAGTTATGAAGGTACGATCGCCCTCGGCACGATACAGATAGGAAGGTATGATCGCTTGGTATTTGCTTTGAATAGGCTTGGATGTATACCAACGGACTACATCAACTTTTCATAAAAAAAAAAATAAATAAATATGTGGCACTTAAAGCCCCAAAGGGCTCATTGGCCGAGCTTCTCGTCCATTACTGTTGTGCGTCTTAAATTTTGGACAGTATTAGAATGGACCTACTTATTTTAGCCGGTTCCGAACGGCAGAACACTTGTGACATCACTTTTTCTGAGCTTTGTCACAGAGTTCTTTTTAGAAGCTTTTTCATGGCAAGTTGTTACTGTCAGAAGAATTGCCAATTGCTTGCCGACAGGTGGGTACCGTTCCAAAGAAAAATCTTTTCGATATTAAAATTGTTATGCATCAGCCGGGTATTGAACCACGAACTACAGATCAGAAGGCGAACACACTAACCACTGAGCTACGGCACCCACTTTTCATAGCATCTACATATTCCTTTGAACCACTGGAACGTAACGCACATTTTTGGCGAAATATGTATGTTCCGATAAAATATGTTATAGCGGAGGAAAAATACACAGAGTTCAACCTTACATTTCAGCTCTCTAGAGGTGATCCTTCGGCAATTATGGGTGTACTTGTCGATTTTACGGTAGGTTTTGATGTATTTTTTAGGGAAACCCCGATAAGAAATGCACATATGGAGTCAATAAATTCAGAGGAAATGTTGGGGATGAAAATTAAATGGTCATATGCTAATTTTGAAAATTTGTAGAATTTGTAGAATGGGCGCGCGAAACAAATTGAATGAAATATGAATTTCCTAGACTAACCCCGTTAAGGATACAGATAGGCGGTGAACGTGTTTCGGTAAAATGTTGGGGACAAAAATTTATTCACGTTGGCATTACTATTTATATACCTTCTAAGAAAAAACCTCCCTGCAGCTATGGAAATATTTGTCGAAATTCAGTAGATTTGCGGTGCAATTTGTAGGGGCACCTATAAGTGGTGGATATAAGGGATAAGCATTTTTGGTAGAAATGTTGTGAAGAAAAATTTAACAAGGACTGATAATATACTTAACCCCCCTAAGACCACCTTGATAACAGTGGGATCGAATTAGGAAGCATGTAGATTTTGTATGGAAGCCCGCCTAAGCGGTATAGATAGGGAGTTGGGGAGATAAAACTAAGTCATACATTTTAACTCCAGAAGAGCTACTCCTGTGCAGAGTTATTTCTCCAATTTGTTTGAATTTCGTCCACTAGTAGTTTGACAACTTACCCCTATCCACCCCTAACATTTTTGGCTCACACATTTTTTGTATATAATGGTATATATGGTAGATATATCCTAATAAATATGTATAAAAAATGACATCTGTGAAGACAAAGTTATGTATTACAGAATATATTCTGTGAGGTCAAGGGTTTTCATTTGGAAACTCCAAAAATTACACTATGGAATCGAAATACTTTAAAATAATTTGAAAGACTAGCTAATTACACATTCTTGGCCATTGTCAAATCTCGCTCCTGATCAAACTTATTATGTTAAAGCCTGAATAATTTATACCTAACCAATAGATGCCAAACAAACGACACATTGACCTAAATCCTCGTAAATGCTGTCAGATTGTGGTTAGTGTGATACCATATAGAATTATATTAACAATCCATCTGTACCTGAATAGATGTATCAAACAAATATAGCATTATTATAGGCCCTTCCCCATTATACCTAATCGCCCGAGTATTGAAATTAAGTTGTTATGCATAGGGCAAAAATTTGTTTTCAAAATCCAAATGATTTATTACACCCTAACGATTGGTGAGGTGAGATGCCGTGTTTAAGTAAATAAAACCAAAATAACAACAGTGACAATAGTAATAAATTTAGTAAATTTTTGTAAAATATTTACAACTAGTAAGTCGTATTGTTAACATTGGTTCCACATACAAACACACTTAGTCTTACATATGGTATGTACCTACTACTACTCGCATATATGTATGCATGTATGCATACATTTACGACAAGTTGTATGAACAACAGCAATTAGCATATCAACAAATAGATGCATGTACATATCTACACTATGTAGGTAGAGCATACAAACAATAGCACCACATGTGGAACATGTAAGTTTGTTCCATTTGCTGTATTTGATAATTTGACTAGTGTAAACTTTTTACAATTCAAAATTGTAAAATAGGCAAATGTCAATGGCAGCACAGCGCACCATGTGCGGTGGTAACATGGAATTTATTGCAACCTTTCAACACTCGCTAAATTTTTGGTTGTTGCGCACAATATAAACACAAAGATTCATACATATGCGAATATATGTAAATGCTGTGGGTCTGCAACAATAACATTGGTTTATTCTTGTTATTATCCTTATTTTCGAGTTCATGTGAAAATGCCTACAAACACTATATATGTGAAAGGTTATACATATAATGGGTAAGAGTGCAATGGGTTAGACTATGTATCCTTCACACACACACACACACACATATATATATATATATATATATAAAACACATATACATATACATACCAAACATACCTATTAACCTTACCTATATCATAGTATATGAATTTCAATGTACATATGGATGTATAACAGATTGTTTAAAGTGAAATGTAGTATTGTTGTTGCTATATACGAGAGTATTAATGGAGTGCAGCAATTTTATATTCACATATTATTGTCATAAAAATGTGAAGAGGTACGCATATAAATGGTAAGATCTACTACGGTATGTATGCATATAAAAAACTCATAAATTTTGAATAACGCATTTAGTGTTTTCCTCTTTTTTTTGTCTCCCTCAAATGGTTTTGTTTATTGTTGTTGTTTGTTTTATTTTTGTACATGAGATTTTAGTGTCTTTAAAATACTCGAACGCATTAAAATGAAATGTACGACCATACATACCAACATTTTATTATGAATATATGTGCTTACCTATTTATAAAGCATCCATTGCTGAGGTCATAATTATGTCATAATTCAATAGAATTAAAATCGACTTAAATTACTACAAAAAGTTTGAAGACCAACGCAAAATAAGCGCTTCTTCAATCAAATTTTCTTTAAACAAGCAATTCTTAGGACGTGAATTGAATTCGATGAGTTTGAAAATAATACATTCTAAATTGGTGCAATTGTTTCTTATTGGAGAATGATCAATATAAAATCCCGTAAAATTTTTGTTATTGGGTTTGAGATATATATTTTCTTTTAGACTTTATTCGATAGTAATTTTACTTTTAGGACTAAATCTTGAACAAAGGGTTGTCTAAATCCGTAATAATAATTAAATTAATTAATTAAATTAATCCGTAGTAATAATTAAAGGCAAAACAATTTTATACACATATATTTACTCGTATCGTGTAGTTAATTAAAACTAATGCGTTTTATTCAAGGGTTAAAAATTAAGATAATTCAACGAATACTACCATTCGTATTTTTAATCAGTTAGCTATGAAGAAAATGTCACTCATTGGTACCATGACAATTTTTGATTCTAGAACTTTATACAAAAAAAAAAAAAAAATAAATCTAATAGTAATAATAAGTAAAAGAAAAGTCTTAAAAACAAATATTAATATTTATATTGTTTTATCAGAATACCAATACGAAAGGCTGTAAATAAATATACAAGTTGTTGCCAATTATATTCAGATGCAAAAATTAAATTTTTTTGTTATAAGCAATAAAAATTATGTTTTTTTAAATTTTAATAAAAGTTCTTGTTTGATTCTTTAACAATGAAAATTACTTGTTATTTTATTTTTTGTTTAGAAATCATTATTATTGTTTGATATGGGACCACTCCATGATCCCGACTTTCAAAATCCCGATATATAAAATACAGACAATATTTAAAAATCCCGACAAGGCACAATCCAGACAGTACATAGTATAGATATAACAAAATCCCGACCACACGAAATACAGATAACACAATATCCAGACAAGACAAAATCCCGACAACTCTAAATGCCGAAACACACAATACAGAAAAAAATATATAATTTATCCTTATTCCATTTTTTCCTTTAACGTACTGAAAAAAAGGCTGAGGAGTGGTATAAATAACAGAATTTATTAATGCATTTAGTATGCATACATAGTGTGCCAGTGTCCTGCATTGGCAAGCAGGAGGATGTCCACACTGGGTCGCCAATTTATTGATGAACTCGAAATGTGGAACATACCCCACAAAGAGATGCTTGAAATAACGCGTGATGTTATTATGAGGAAGGAAGTAGAAGAATTCTGCAACCGAACAAATAATTAACACACGATTTGAGGGACGAAAAGGGACCCATATAAGTGGTCTGATTCGGCTAATCCCTAAATTTATAAATAATAATGCATACAATACAATATATATATTTATTTTACAAATACAAATATAAACAAAAGAAGATATTTCTTTCAGAAATGAAAAAACAAAGATATATTCAATATAATTCAATTAATTAGTTAACTAATGGGCCATACGAACACAAATATTTAAATATTATTCAGATTTAGAAACAAAAATTCAACAAAAGAGACCCGCTTATACCAGCAGAAAAATTTTAGAGAGATGTAGGAAAAAGTATAATTACCAATCTAATAAGAAATATAAGAAAAAGAAGAGTTTCTACATTAGTCTCAGCTGCGCAGCTAAATATTTCAAAAAGTATTCTTTTGAATAATTATCTTTTCCAAACAACATCAACATTTTAATACTTTCTTCTTTCTTCTCGTAACACCGTCTTTTTTGTTGTTTATCACTTGAGTGAATTTTTTCAATATTTGTTTCTACTGTAATTTGTTCTTTAATTAGGTTGTGAATTAAATTATAAATATTCTAGTCTTCTATGCCAGGCCTCAAGTTTGTTTTGTGTTCGCGGAAGATTCAACATAATATTATCATGTACTGATCAAAAGTCAGTCGCATGAGTACTACTTTCCCTTTTGAACTTTTTTCCATATATATAATTTTCTTCCAAAAATTTAGCTATTTTAAAAAAATCTTTAAATCGAGATTTTTTGTAGGGATTTGGTCGTGTCTGGATTATGTCTTTCGAAATTCTGTATTTCGTGATTTTATAGTTATACACCCATTTGATATAAGTTTTTGTATTTTGCTTGGGAATATAAAGTAATTTTCAATTTTTATTTTTTATTTTTTACTCTCGTTTTTTTACTGCCGTTTTTTCTTTTATCTACCAAAAGAAATATTTTTTGGTTTTTATTTTTTCTTTGAGAATAAAAATTACTTTGGGATAATTTTTTGTTGTTTTTACTCGTGAATAAAAATTTAGTTTTATATTTTAGTTTCGCGAAAGTCACCAATAAGAGTGGACGTCTTTCTTTTGATTTTTAGAAAAAAAAAAAAATAAAAAAAAAATAAAATAATAATATAATTTGCAAACATTTTGTTTATAATATGAGTGTTCAGCGCTCTCCTCTCCGGCAACGGCAATCGCCTGTTAATGTGTGTGTAAACAATAATTTGCAATCACCCGCGCAAACCCCCCCGATAAGTGCATTATCAAATAAAACAGTTGATACACACTGCACAAGTGAAAGTAACAGTGCAAATCTTTTGCCTGCACATATTAAAAATTCATCAAATTTTGCAACAACAATAAATACAGACAAAAAAAATAATTTGTTCTATCGTGATATACTATCTCCCTCTATACCGTGGAGTGTACAATGTGCTTCTCCTGCTGTAACACCAACAGCTACAACATCAAAGCAATCAAATAACGGCACTTCTACTGAAGTGCATGACCCAGTAGTTAAAGCAACTAGTGCGATGACTACTAAAGAATCAGTTGCTGTTCAAACTGGTATTGATCGCTACATTACTGTAGTAAAGCGAAAGAGAAGTCCGCAAAATTCAAAACAAATGAATTCAACAAAAATTCAAAAACAGAACACTGTCCCTATTAGTTCGGAAAATAGATACGCTCTGCTTTCAGGTGATGAAAGTGACGAAAATATTATCCCCAAGAAAAATTTCAAACCCCCACCCATTTTCTTGAGAGAACGCAACTCAGATAAGTTGATTTCTAGAATTACAAGTCTTATAGGACCAAAGAATTTCCATGTTGTTCCTATTCGCAAAGGCCAAATTGAGGAAACAAAAGTGCAAATCTACATCGAAACTCATTATCGCAAAGTAATAGCGGAATTTGATGCTGTAAAAAAGAATTGCTACACATATCAGCTAAAAAGTAGTAAGGGCTTAATCGTTGTACTCAAAGGCGTCGAACCCAACGTTGATATTAACGAAATCAAACTTGCCCTCCAGGAAGAAGGGTTTCAAGCCAAAACAGTATTCAACATTCTCAACAAGAGCAATATACCTCAACCGTTATATCGTATTGAGCTTCAGCCTGAAACAAAACCCCTAAAAAAAGGTGAAGTACACCCCATATATAAAATTCGATATTTATTGCATCGCAAAATCACAATCGAAGAACCCCATAAGAGAACTGGACCTCCTCAGTGCAGCAACTGCCAAGAATATGGACATACTAAGACATATTGTACCCTGCCAGCTGTTTGTGTGATTTGTGGAGATCTCCATAAATCAAACATATGCCCAAAATCTAAAGGCGATGCTAGCATGAAAAAATGCAGCAATTGTGGAGGTAATCACACCGCAAATTATAGAGGTTGCCCAGTATATACAACCCTAAAGCTAAATTTCTCCGCTAGCAATCAACCTCTAAAACCAGTTGAGCAAACTCAGATAGCCAACTCAAGTAAGAGACAAAATATTGATGCAACACAATTCTTCTCTGCAATCCCAAACAAGAATCAAACCAATTCATACGCTAGCGTGTTAAAACAAAACCCACACCAACAAAGCAATGTAAATAATGAGCAGAAACACTCACTGCCCGCCCAACAGCCAAGTACCCTTGAACATTTGCTTCAAACATTGATTCAGAATATGAACCAATTCATGAACTCAATGCAAACAATGATGCAAGAAATGATGAAAAATCAATCGATGTTACTCCAAACATTGCTATCCAGACCATGAGTTGTCTCAAGATATGCCACTGGAACGCCAACGGCTTAAGCCAGCACCGTTTGGAGCTAATTCAATTCCTTGAATCCATAATAATGATGATATCTGAGACCCATTTCACTGACAAAAATTGCTACCAAATACCATATTACAAACTGTACACCACAAATCATCCGCATGGTAAGGCACGCGGAGGAACTGCCATATTGATAAAAAGCAGAATAAAACATCATGTTCTTGAAGATTTTAGTAGCGTCTACTTGCAAGCAACATCTATATGTCTGGAAGAATACATCTCTAAGCTAGTAATATCTGCGATATACTGTCCCCCAAGATACAGTATTACCGAACAGCAATATAAAGAATTTTTCTCAACTCTTGGTAGCAAATTCTTGGTTGCTGGCGATTTCAACGCCAAACACACTCACTGGGGCTCCCGATTAATAACTCCAAAAGGCAAAAGACTATGTTCAATCATCACTAACCACGGCTACGATGTTATTTCAAATGGTCAACCGACATATTGGCCGACGGACAAGAGGAAAATACCCGCCAAAGGTTTGCAGATGGAAAATATCTCCACAGAGTGTAATTATGATCTATCATCTGACCACTCACCCACGGTAATATCTATAAAATCACCAAGCCCCCAAAGCAATTGCGTTAGAAAGAAAATAGACTGGTTAAAATTCAAGAAATATATAAATTCCCATCTTCCTCTGAGTACTGTATTAAGAAATGGACACGATGTAGACTCAGCACTCGAAAAATTCAACCAGCTTTGCTTGCACAAAGGTATGCAAGCAATCAAACTATAGCCCATACACACCAGCCGATATTGAATTGCTAGTAAGACAGAAAAGAAGACTCCGAAGACAATGGCAAGAATTCAGTTCACCGAATCTGAAAACACAGCTACAGCACTGCACTCGAAAGTTAAAGCAAGCCTTAAAAAATAAAAACAACAAAGAGTTAGAAGAGCACATAGCGAAATTAACACCTGGTGAAGCGTCAGACTACTCTTTGTGGAAATCAGCAAAAAAATCAAATCGGCCAATTCTCACTGATTCCCCCATCCGTTTGAGTGACGGTAATTGGGCTAGAAGCAACTGTGAGAAGGGTTTGGCTTTTGCAAACCACCTAAAAAGTGTGTTTACACCCAATCCACCCTCTTCACAGTCCTCATTACCAATATAAACTTCTCAACCTTGCTCAATAACGCTCAAAATTAAAAAAAAGGACATATTCAAAGCAATTTATAAAGATTTAAACCCAAAAAAATCACCTGGTCCAGATAAAATTACCGGTAAAATGATAAAAGAGCTACCTCCGGCTTCAGTAATTCATCTGATGCACATTTTCAATGCTATCCTTCGTATTAAACACTATCCCAAATGCTGGAAAACTTCAAAAATTATTATGATAGCAAAACCAGGAAAAGACCCTACAAAAGTTGCATCGTACATACCTATCAGCCTCCTGCCTCTACTTTCTAAAGTATTCGAAAAGCTACTTGTCATGAATATAACTCCATTGATTAATCTCAACCAACTAATTCCTCAACATCAGTTTGGATTTAGAAAACAGCACGGCACAATAGAACAAGTCCACCGCATTGTAACTCTGATAAGGAACACTTTTGAAGAAAAAAAGTACTGCTCAGCTGTCTTTCTTGATATCACTCAAGCTTTCGATAAAGTATGGCAGGATGGCCTTATTTACAAACTCAAACTATTACTGCCTGCAAATGTCTCCTCATTGCTTAGTAGCTACCTCACGAAAAGACAATTTCTCGTACATCACAAGGATTACACAACAAATCCATTGGATATTCACGCTGGCGTTCCTCAAGGAAGCGTTTTGGGTCCCTTACTGTATCTCTTATACACTTCAGATATGCCCAACAATAACTATACATTCATATCGACCTTTGCTGATGATACGGCAATATTGTGTTCTCGCTCTAACCCCATAGAAGCTACTAAACTCCTGCAGACTCATGTCGATTCTCTCGAAATCTGGCTAGCAAAATTTCGTATAAAAGTCAATGAATCAAAGAGCGTACATGTAACCTTCACGCTAAGGCTAGATACATGTCCCCCACTTAAAATTAATGGCCAATCAGTTCCACAATGTTCCTCAACAAAGTACTTGGGTATTCACCTCGACAGAAGGCTGACATGGAAAAATCACATAGAGGCAAAGAAAACTCAGATCAAGCTTAAAATGAATCAGTTATGGTGGCTGTTACACAAAAGATCAAAGTTGAATCTTGAATACAAAGTGCTATTATATAAAGCAATCCTGAAACCAATCTGGACTTATAGTATTCAGTTTTGGGGCACCGCATCTCCCTCTAATATCGAAAAATTGCAGCGAATACAATCCAAGTGTCTGCGAATTATTGTAAACGCGCCTTGGTATATGAGGAACGTTAACATCCATCGAGATTTAAATGTATCCACAATTTCTGAGGAAGTTGCAATGTCCTGCAGAAGCTACATTCAAAAATTACACAATCATCCGAATCCCCTTGCTAGGCAATTGTTGCTGAGCAAGGGGCATCGTCGATTAAAAAGAAAAGACACACTGAATATGCTGTAAAATTGCTACATCTCGCGACTCACCAAATTGTGATGGAACGTAGGGGATATCACATAGTTTTATTTAGTTTGTAAGATTTGAATACATATTGTTAGTTTCTTGTATTTAAGAAAGATTCAATAAAAAAAAAATAAGCTAACAAAAAAAAAAAAAATATTTTATTTTTTTCACAATGTGTGATGGAATTTTTGTAGTAAATTTCCATAAAAAAGTGCTTGAGCTAAACAATTTTAAGTCTGGGATGGGCTTTATATTTTATTTTTTTTTTTCATTTTAAAACCTTTAGAGTGGCTGGGAAATAATGATAAAGAACTTCATTATTACCCAGGGGCTATGATGGCTCCTACTAACTTTTTCTCCTCAACTTTTTGGGAATGTTATTACCTTCTATCACTTTTTCTTATGGATGCTTCCCTGCAATGTTTGCCTGTATGACCGTCCTCTGTTTATTTTCCCTATGCACCATTCTTCCAAAACACACATACTTCCCATCCTCACTCCTTGGAGAAATAGTAGATAATTTTAGTCTTTGGAGCCTTTATTGTTCAAAACACCAATTTTTCAGGGGAGATGTGGAGTAAGTATGTTTCGAAAAAAGGTGAGGAGAAAAGAAAATAAATTTCTACTGAATCTGGACCTTCTTCTTACGCGTGGCTTTGCTATATTTAATTCAACTTTATAAATGAAAATTAGCCCAACCCATCATGTTCTTAACATTTTGTTAAAAAACTAAAAAAACGGCTAAAATTAAACTTATTTACTAAATTTAATACCACTTACCTATGGTAAGATAAAAAATTATTGCTGGTACTAAAAATTGCAGCACTGGTGTTTTGATGAGTAACCAATTGGCATAATTGCCGTTGCTGCCGATGCTGTGACTATTGGTAGTGGTGGTGGTGCTGCTGTTGATACTGCTTCTGCATTGCTGCTGCAACCGGGTCCTTATATGTATACCACGATGCTGTCGATGCTGATGAGGATGCATTTTAGCAATAATGCCAATACGACGCATTTTATTACGATTCTTCCACCAAAGTACCATAACAATGATTACGACACACTATTATTATTATACGACGAACTGAGTGGGGGCTTTCAAAAGGTTTCCTTTTCTTTTTCGGTTTTTTTTTTTGCCTTTATTTCCTCTTCAAAGTTGATCTTATAGGTAGGTAATCATTGCTAACGTTGCGTAGTTGTCGTGTAGCAAACTTGCTATTATTATTGTATTAGAACTTTTAGTTGTTGTTGCCTTTTTATTAGCGTTGCTGTTTAAATGTCTGAAATTTTTAGAATTCTTGCTGTCATGGCGACTTTTCTTTTTCTGTTTTTGGGTTGGATAAATTGGTTATTCTTTATTCTTTCGTAGTTATCCTATTGTTGTTGGTATCGTCAACAACTTCAACTTAACTTTAATGCAATCTAGTGGCGTCTTGTCATAGACTTTTTATCAACTTTATGTTGCTTTTTCGAATCTCCTTTTTTTAGTTTAGGTAGTTTTTTATTATTATTGGATGGAATGCATATGCAGCATGTGGATGTACAAAGGAGTGGAATAGGGTAGGAAACATATGGTGTTAGAATATAATTTTATAGTTTTGCTTGCTCTATATTCTCAAAAAAAAAGTGCTGTCGTTGTTCTTTGTCCTTTCAGATTTTTTTCTCTGTTTGAAATTCTTAAATTCTTAAGTTGAAGTGAATTGTTGCTTGTTCGTTTTTTTCTTCTATGCTTTTGTTCAAGTATTTTTTAAATTAAAAAACTTCTTCGGTTCGTCTTGGTTTCAACTGACGTTAGCAGTTTTTTATTTTTTATTTTAATTTTTTTTTTTTTTTGCTTTGTGGACGGTTTTTTTGTTGCTTTTCTTTCACTAATTATTTTAATTATTTTTCTTTGATTTGTTTCTCACAAATTCAAATGGTTTTGCAATTTGATTCGTCACTGTAAATAATTTACATTTGAATTGCACAAGAGAAAATATTTTATTTTTAATTTGGTTTCTTTTTTACTCTTCTATACTCCTTTTCGTTTTCTAAGAGAATTTAAACAAAATCCTTTTGAACGAGTATACTAACTAACCGCAATGTTTTTTGCTTGTCATTACGCACTATGTGGTAACATTGTGATTATCAATAAATATCCTTTGGCCATCTAAGCATTCCTTTGTTTTAGTTATTCCGTTTTTATCATTTTGCACATTATACATATATCCCTTTATAAGTAGGTTTGAATATATTTGTGTTCTCATCAGATATCGGTCCCGGTACAACGTTCTGTTTTGCCACCTCCCTTGATATTATGTATTTACCTTTAGTCTTTGTATGCTATTCGTATTGTACGTTGTGTTTATCTTTTTGCTTAGTTATTTATTTATTTATTTATTTATTTATTTGTTGTGTGTTAACGTTCTCCAAGGATCTTTCTTTGCTGCGATTTATTATTATGGTTCATTTGGTTTGGCTGAGCATTTCGTTCATTTTGAAATCTACAAAAATACCCAGAAGAAAAAGAGAAACAAAAGTTAGAAAGAGTGAGAGTAACGAATGTTTATTTAATAATAAATTGTATATTTTCTTATTTTTATGTTTTGTAAATAAGATTATCGTGTTTAAATATATGTACACTCGTACGAGTATGTATGTGTGTGCTCGTATGTCACCTACCAAGAGGAGATCAGCTATAAAGTCAAGAATGTGAAAAGTTCAAATGTCAACAATAATTCCCATTTAGATAATCTCTATGAGGAGGGCTGAAATTTTAATAAATATTTTTGGGTAAATAAAATTAAATGCATAATGATTTGGGAACAAAAATACATATTTTGTTTGATCCTACGTTGATAGCTAGGTTTGCTTTGACATTTGTATAATTAAAGAATTATGCAGAAATCAAATGAAGTATAACTAAATATTTAGAGACTTTTCCTCTTGTGCTTTGATTATAAATACATTCTACACTCAAAGAGTTAGGGATATAGTGAGTTGATGCTTTCTTTTGTACCATCCATAAGGAACGGAAAATACCTGTTTGTATGATATCTGCCGTAATCATGGGAACATCAAGCTGAATCTATTTACATACTATTTATTTTATCATGAATCGATTATTTCGTGAATGGGTGAAATAGGATAAAAACAAGGACGACTTCCCATTCAAAAGTAGGTTCTGGAATGGATTTTACACGAGAAAATATAAACATTTCAATATATTAGAAAACTAGTGTAATCAAATGAAAATCACAACTATTTCCCATTCAAAATCACGTTGTTCAACGAATGTTTTCCAACTTTAAGCTTAACTTTAATTATAAAGTTATTGAGCTAAAACGTAGAAAGTGAGACATGTTCATGATGCCAGAATGGATAATTGAAAAAATGATCTCAATCGAATAGAAGTCCAGTCTAGCTCCCATAAAATAGTATGCTTCGATATAACACTTTGTGTTTCAAAATACAAGAAAACTAGAATAGACATTGGAAACTTCCGTATGCATGCTTTCATACTTTCTGCGTGAAAATATAAAGTTATCAAACTGAATGTCGGAATTCTTTAAGTGTTTGCTGTGTGTGATCATAGGCAAATAATGGAACAGATTTTATTTTTTCAACTGCATTGGAATTATTTCGGTGATCCTTTTTATCGCCCTTGAATGTGATGGAGTTGTGTCTTATCTATATAGAGCAGGTTGTGTGCTGTGATTTGTACTATGCAATACAGAAATATATTAAAGGGAGTGCACAATATCTCATACATCACAAACAATTTTACTGGGTTGTGATTAAGGTAGGGGTTTACTTATTGAAACGTAATACGATACATATTCTCATTAGCTGCACAACTTTTTGTGATCTCTGCTCATATTTGCTGAATGGATCAATGAAGTTTAGTAGCGACAATTATCTACTCCTTCAATTAATATACATAATGCGTCAGGCGTACATGTAATATTATATCAATTTATTTGATTGAAGACGTGCCTCATGCTAAACGTTTTTCGAGTAGACTATACGTTTCTGGCATTTACGTTTGGTACTTTCTCGCACCAATATTAAAGTATTAATATTATCTGTATATCTGAATTATATTAAATTAACCTCAAACTGGTGCATGTAAATTATAAGATAGACATACTCCAATATAAACTCATACCATTCACATTAGAAAATTGTGTGCCTATACACAAATGCAATTAAATCGTTAAAATGCTACCAATTCCAGCGTTAAGGTATTTGCTATACACACAACCATAAACACACAGACACTCTCTTGAATACAACATCAAGTATTAGAGATTATCTCCAACTCTATGGGATTGCTACTGATGGTTAAATTATTCACCACAATCAAGCGTCTAAACAATTTTCATTCAAATTATCCTACCCTTGTTTATCTCAGAGAAATACACACACGCACTGACACATATAGTAGCTATACTAAATATGTATGTCGTATATTGACTTGTGCATAAAAATTCCAACTGAAACGTGTTCATATTTTAAATGTCTTTAATAGGTGTGTTTTTAGAGTGAAGCAGTTTCCGATAGGGATAAAACGGTATAGCAGTAATTTGTACTCAGTAAAGTTTGCAACTTCATCATGGAAATATTGACACTGCAACAACTCTTTTGCACTTAGTGAAATTTTATTACTGAAAATTGTGATTGATTCAAATTCAACTGCAAGTTGATCTATTGTTTTATCGCAAATGATGAGGCTGTGATGAGGCTCATTCTTGGTTCAATAGGTATGTGAACATGCAAAATTGTAGGATTTGGAGTAGAGGCAATTTACAAGAAATTCTTTAGACACCATTACATCCACAAAAATTTCTGTTTGGTGGGGTTTATGGGTCGGGGAATCATTGGCCCATACCTCTTCAACAAGCCAGGATAACTGGCTATTTGATTCTCCAATTGCATGGCATAAATGTGTAAGAGATGTCGTGCTATGTGTGTCGCTACTTGGTATACATCGAACATAACAATCAATTTATTGAAGGAAATATTTGACGACAACATAATCTCTTGAAATGGACCTGTGGACTCTCCTGCCTCTGGACTATTTTTCGTGGGAATATGTGAAATGGTTAGTTTATGCTGATAAACCAGCATCCTTGGATCAATTGCAAGCGCCCCAATTACTTGAAAGTTGGGTTTCCAGATTACGCTACCTTCGAGCCAGCCGCGGTGGCTGTATCCGTGATATCATATTCAAACACTAATTGCATAAAATTATCCTTCCAAAAAGTCAACTTTTAGTTGCGAATATTGCATTTTTTCCACAAATTTGAAAGTGCTTCACTCTAAAGCAAACACCCTCTACTATGAGTATACATGTATATATGATGCGTAATAGACATACATACCTGCAAATAATAAATGTAATAAGTACATATAGAAATAAATATTTTCATACTAAATACAATCTTAGTTACCCTAGTTACCATGCTGTGCTATAGTACCTACACATCCCACCTTATCTAACCTTATCTTACCTCACATACCATTCCAATTATACATATATGAACATACATATATGTATATATACTCGTATATATATATGTACGTGTAAATATCTATGTGTCGCATAGAATTTTCAGCTAGATGCGTAGTTCGTTCTATACAATGTTTAGTAATTGGCAAAAGCATACTTTAAGGCGTCTCATAAATATTTGGACGTTAGTACGTTGTAGTATGTACAATTATGGAGTATATGGAGTGTATATGTGGGTTGTTATAATTTGGCAGCAAGAATTTTCATTAATTTCATAGAGTCAAACTAAATAGGTATGTACGTATGTATCTACCTAAAAATATACAGGAATTAAGGGAGCGTTTGCACTATATACGCACATATTCATACGCATATGAATAAGGCCACACATTATGCCATACTTTATGGTGTCACAGAAAGTAGTGTACTCAAATACAAAATAGTAGTGTGTAATTTAATTCATAATTTATTTAAATTGAGATTATAATGTACATTTCCATAATAAGTCGTTGAGAATATATTTTTTTAAGTTTCAAAACTGAAACAAATTAGAAACACCTAGTGGATGCCGTAGTTCAGTGCGTTGGCCTTCTGATCAGTAGGTGGTGGATTCAATCCCCGGCTGAAGCATAACAAAGTTTAATATCGAAAAGATTTTACTTTCGAACGGTACCCACCTGTCGGCAAGCATTTAGCAATTTTTTCGGCAGTAATAATTTGCCAAAAATGATGTCACAAGGCGAGGCAAGTAGGTCCCTTCTAATGCTGTTCAAATTTGACACGCACAACAGTATTTGAAGAGAAGCTCGGTGGTATCACAATGGGCCTCTCTTAGATAGAGGACCCAACCTAGAAACACCTAAGTTATTCAAACAACTAACTAGTAGATATTTCAGTTCATCATCAGCGAAAGTCAAATAGACGGGAGTCTCAATTACATTTCACTCACCTAAAGACGGCTTCTGGACATTTATGGGATATTTGTCAATTTCCAAGTGTTTTTCATTCATTTTTATGGCAGCTTCCTTACATAGAGACATAGAGGTTAAGAATATTTAAAAAAAATATTTAAATAGTAAAACTAATGTGGGTTAAAATTGTATAGTTCTAGAGGCGATATATGCTAAGCAATGGGGTATTAGTCGATTTGTAATTGATTTCGGGTAAATTTTGTATTGCAACACATATATGGGATAAAAGATAAGGGATAGAGGTTAAAAATATTTAGAACACATATTAATGAAGTATAACTAATAGGAGTTCAATTTACATTTCACCCTCGTAGAGGTGATTCCTAATCCCATAAGGTCTATTCCGTTGATTTTGTATGGCGGCTCCCTGAAGGGGTAGAAGTAGGACAAAAGTAGGTTTACGAAAAACATTGGAGAGCTAAAACTAACGGTGTACGAACATAAAATTTACACATCTATGGCCGAATCAAGTACAGCTATGTGAATTTGTTAATTCATGTGGTTTTCGTGTATTTTGTATTAGCGTATTATTAAGTATGCGAGCAGTCAGTGCAGCATTTTCAGAGTTGGAAAGAGAGTCGCGTCGGATGGTTCTTATGGTGAACGATGGCAAGGCGAAGTAACTAGTGTCAACAAACAAAGAATCCCGGCGTCTTGGACAGCACTTCACTGTTGAAGTAGTAAGGGACTTTGTCTATCTTGGAACCAGCATCAACAACTGTAATGACGTCAGCTTGGAGATCATGCGTAGGATAACTCTTGCTAACAGGTGTTACAGGAGAAGTCGAGCCCTCTCTCGAAGAACGAAAACTACACTCCACAAGTCTCTCATCATGCCCGTCCTAACATATGGCGCTGAAGCCTGGACAATTTCCACCTCGGATGAGCGAATGCTTGGAGTTTTCGAGAGAAAAGTCCTACGCAAGATCTTTGGACCTATTTTCTTTGGTGGCGAGTACTGAATAAGGTACAACCATGAGCTGTACGAGCTGTATGCCGATCTTGACATAGTAAAGCGCATCAAAATCCAGCGGCTGCGCTGGCTAGGTCATGTCGAGCGAATGGAATAACACGCTCCAGCTAAGAAGGTGTTATATTCGGAACCCGCTAGAGGACGACGGAGAAAAGGAAGACCTAACCTCCGGTGGAAAGACCAAGTAGTGGAGAACCTGACGGCGCTTGGAATTTCCAACTGGCGCCGCTAGCGAAGAACAGAGATGGCTAACGAAGCATGTTATTTTCGGCCTAAATCGATATTAGGTTGTTATGGCCACATAAGTAAGTAACGGAGATGGGGAGGGTAACAATGTTCAAGGGGAAATATTACGATGAAAAATGGATAGGGATTTGAAGTGCAGAGAACGTATTTTATTTTCTCTTACAGCTGCCTTAAGTGGAGTAGGTACATTTTAAATATTGTTACGTTTTTATTTTGTGAGCGTTTAATTTGAATTAACCTTATTCAATCATTCGATTCTGTCAGAGGCAAACGTTTCCTCTGATACTGTCTTGATGTTTGCTCAATCACGTTCGGGATTAGATTGATTCTCATTTGTCAACACTGGCTCTATTTATACTATGTTGGCAACACTCCAGAATCTTCCTTTATCGTAGTCGAGATTCATCCGTTTTTTTCTCGTTGGCGTCTTCTGGTTATCGCCTATTCCTTTTTGTTGACATTCGTTTCGATGCTACCAATATTCGTGTCATTCACAGTTAGTGATGAGTAACCAACAATCGATACTCGTTACAATATGTTTGGTTGAAAAGTTGGGCAGGAAAAATTATCAGAAACCTAATAGCTCACCATTTTAAAAGCGAAATATTATGATTAATAAATAAGAGAAATTACAAGAAACATATTTTTTCCAAATTTAGGACTTGTAAATGAGTTCTAAAATTTCGTTAATCAGAATGACACATTTAATTTTGTACTCTTTTATTAAACCGAATATGTTAAACTTTGAGGACTATAATTCTCATTAATATTTTCTCGACAATTTATTTGGCAGCCACTTTACATTCATAATATACCTAAAATTGAAAACGAATTCATTGGTTCGCAGTTAGAGTCAAATTTTAGATCATCTGCCAAAAATATGGTTTCAAATTTAGAATTATCTTAACATTATCTTAATTATCTTATAGCCTAGACAGACGACAGCGTTAATCCGGATTAACGAGTTAATTCGAATTAACTCGGGCATAAACTGAAGCTAATTTGCATTAGCTTTAGAGTTAATTCTCAAAACTAAAGAGGATTAGGGCAATTTTCGATGGCAACACTGATGAAAATTAACAGTTGTTTTCTATTGTGAATTTTTTCTCGTTGGTACTTACAAAACAATAGTTGTGTTCGCTAGCAAAAAACTTTCAAGAATTGTTAACAATTTTCGATAGGAAAAACGTCTGCGGACAAATAACTCCAGCTGTCAATTGCCTACTCTGAATGTACTTCTTGTATATTTTCTCATATCGAGAGTGACAGATGACAGAAATTGTAATATAATTAAGTAATAGTAAGTGTAAGTGAGCAAGCCTAATTAAACAGCAATCAACTGTTTACTTAATCCGCAATATTGCCATCTTTCAGGTTAGTATGTTATTCGTGTGTTTAAGCTATTATATTATCTTATCTATAACTATGGGTCAATGCATTTAATTTAGTGAAATCACCTGTAGAGTCGAGTTACAATTTGCCTATAAGCCTATAATATATTCGAAGAAATCCCCCATACATATATTTTCTTATATTCTCACAATACGTCATCACGAATAAGAGGAAAAACTAAACACATATAAATATTTTCAGCACTGATAAAAAAATCGATCATCATTCCATTAGTATGAAATTTGTTCTGTATTTTCCTTCGTTAACATATATTTATATAGTTATATACATTCGCACATACTCATAAATGCAATAAGCATACAGCACATACAGAGGCGTATGTATTGGGTAACATATATATATGGGTATATATGGGTAACATATATTTATATAGTTATATACATTCGCACATACTCATAAATGCAATAAGCATACAGCACATACAGAGGCGTATGTATTGGGTTGGCAACTAAGAAATTGCCGAAGTAATTATATATGTTTTTATACATAAATTGACCCCAAACTGCCAAAAGTCTTACGCAAGATTTTTGAACCTCGTTGTAGTTCGAAAGTACATGTAACTGTGACTAATATATTCAAACTCACATATGAAATACATACACATACATACGTAATATGTTGTATAATGTCTTTAGTTGAGTCAAATCTCTCTTTTTTCTATTGGCGGCAGGAACAACAGCACTATTATAGCCCTAATAGCAAATGATGAAAAAAAATATAACATCAACAACTCCAACAACAACAATAAGAGCAAGTTGATCAAATAAGAGTCCATATATAACACATATACTATCTATACACTCATACATATACAAGTGTGTACGATGTGAACGTATACTCGTGCACATTTCGACAAGTAAAGTTTCGAAATAACATTTAGATAAATTTCCCACGAGAATGCAATAGCAAGAAAACGATGATGTAGATGAAGAAACGAAATTCTTATATAGACAAAGGCAATGAAGCAACAGCAACAATGTGAACAAGAATATTGATTGTCCTTGCCAAGTTAATACTTACATATATAAGGTACATACATAGAAGTCAATGCGAAAGCAATCCTAGGAGAAGTACGAGTATAGTAAAAGCAGTGAAGTACGATAAAATAAAAGAAAACAACAACAACAACAAATTATATTGCTACTACTACAACTACATATATACAACCTTTACCTTACACTTGTACGTTATGTGCATACACAAGGGAATCAAGTGCGAAAGCTGTTTGTACTTAGGCTTAATAGAAAAAGACACAAAAAAGGGCAAAACCATGAAAAAAAGCAAAACAAAAATTAAAGCAAATCTTTCGAAATAGACACATAGGAGTACAAGCTACAGCTCATCATCAACAGATGCGAAAATGATGTGCTGGAAATCTGATAAAAGTAAAAGCGAAGTATCAGAGCATCATAGCACCAAAGCAAATGAGTAAAAGTTTTATGCGAACAGTGTCAATAGGGTATTGAATAATCGTAGATTGTATGGTATATGAATTTGATTTTAAGCATAAGATATTTATATGATTGGTGGTACAAAATCATCACCAGCAACAGCATCAGCAGCAGTAGCATCATCAGCTGCGACCATCAGCATCATCAGTTTAATCGAATTCGATTTCGTATCACAAAGTTGACTTTTTGGTTTGTCTGCTTGACTGGATCGTCGTATAAATAAGTATGTATTTTAATTAAATGACAATAAAAGTAAGAATAAAAATGTCACATACAAAATCCTATAAATACGCATACAAATACACATGAAAACACACATGAATAAATATATGCATACATTCGTACACATATACTATGTACGATAGTATACTAGTTAGCAATTGAGAATTGTTGAGTCTTTATTTAATTGATTTTTGTTGGCGCCAGGATTCAAAAGGATTTATGGTAAATCGAAGTAAAGCTATAAATGGAAATTGAGATATATTTACTTATATATATTTTTTGTGGCTTATATGCATATACGGTATACATAAATATGTATATGACTGTGCTTGTAAAAATTTTCCCACAAATCATATATGGGAAAAAAAGAAAAGTAAGAAGCACACAAAGAAAATAAACGAGGACAGTGGAGTGAATACTGTTCAGGAATATTGTATGTAGATTTGTTAGATCTCATACAGTAGAAAAATAGAGAAAAACATGCCACAAATATCGAAGCTTCGATACCCTGCTCTAGGACAAAGAGTGGGTTTCACCCGATAATGCCAATTTTTAAACGTAACTATTTGCTGGTAAAGGTGATATAGTGTGAGAGTCTACAGCTTTTCATTTTTGTGCGCAAAATCAACAAACGTGCATTCGGAAGTATACTGTTGTATGGAAAATAGGCTTAATTTTCATCAGATTCCTCCCATTTTCGAATTTAGCTCTTCCTTTGCGAATATAATCATATGTCTGAAGTTTCAATGTGATAACTTAGTAACTTCGTGCATAAAGTGTGGAAATATACAAATGGAAATATACTTTTGTAAGGGAAGGCTTGGTTTTTATCCGATTGTGTGAATTTAATCCGGTAATGTTCATAATCACCAAAGCTTATATATATATATATATATATGGTCAGTTTCAGCTTTATAAGTTTATATTTTAGTGTCAGAGTTATAAAAAGCATTCATTTGAAATCACAATTTTGTATGGTTGGTAGGTGTGGAATTCATCTGATTACTCCGACTTTCGTCTTCGTACATACATTTATAAATATAATTTTATCGACAACGTTTCAGGATGATAACTTTCTACTTTCTTTAACTACATACTTTTGTATTACGGATGGATGTACATTTCATTCAATTACTTCCATTTTCTACGTTGCTCATATATTCATAAATATACCAGGTGTACAAGCTTAAATCCGCTGTTTGCCCGTAGATGGCGTTAGTGAGCATATTGAGCTATTATCGACTGTGCATCCTTTTTTTTATAAGTTCGACATCTGTTTACATCACTTAGTAAACATCATCAGTGATTTCATACAACAACATACATTTTTCCTCGTATAATCATGTCTAGTTTCGTGCCGGAAAAAGAGCATATGCGAGAAGCTCTACTTTTTTGCTTCAATTTGAAGAAATTTGCTGCTGAGTCGCATCGAATGCTTGTGGAGACAGTGCGCTATCGGAAACTACTTGAAGAGACTGGTTTCGTCGGTTCAAAGAAGGCCATTTTGACTTGCGTGACAAGAAGCGTGAAAATAGACCCAGAAAAGTTGAGGACCATGATTTGCAGGCTCTTTTGGATGAGGCGACACCCAATCGCAAAAAATGTTTGCCGAACAGTTGGTGTTACTCAACGAGAATAATATCCACTGTGGTGTAGGAGAAGTCTTCCTAACAAAAAGTTTGTCATGTTTTCATATTTTAATTAAAAATTTATTTTGTGAGCATCTCGACAACATTAAAACAATTTCAGCTTCATTCCCATTTTTAAAATTAAAAAATTTAGATATTGCGTATATGAAAATTATGGTAACTATATTATGTAGGTAGCTCAGTACTTAAATCCTCTTTTCCAATTTTAAAACTTTTGTATTATGCCAACTTCAGGTTGCAGCGAAAAATAGTGAAACAGAATTTTCAAGCACAACTAACCGTACATATTCTCAGTTCTCTCCTTTTTTCCACTAAGCCGAAAATGCCAAAATATAAGTTTTTGTCTATGAAAGTGGTTTCAATACAATATTATTGTAGAACACTGTATTGTATTATAAAAATGCTTTTATCGAACAAGCCTAATAGCAACTAAACGATCAACATAACTTTTCACAAAATTCCGGATGGTTCACAGGCATGTGATGGACAACCAGCTTGCGGCATTACAATAAGACTAATTCCACTTAAGTGACATCCATCTCAATTCAACTTAATCTACATACAACACATTAAAATCAGCGTTGTTAAGAAACAAATATATATATATATATATATATATATATATATATATATATATATATATATATATATATATATATATATATATATATATATATATATGTAGATGTGCTTGTTTAACATGCTGAAAATAAAATATACTACGAAATGATGTAAAAATAAATAATATATATGTGGCTGTTATAGGCCCCAAAGGATTTTTGACTGAGCTTCTCTTCGAGTACTGTTGTGCGTGTTAAATTTGTTAAATATTGGATATTTTTTAGAAGAAACCTACTTATATTAGCCGATTCCGAGCGAGACTTGCGACTTTACTTTGTCACAGAGCTCTTTTAGAAGCTTTTGCATGGCTATTTGTTACTGCCGGAAGAATTGCCAATTGCTTGCCAACAGATGGATAGAGTTCGAAAGAAAAATCTTTGCGACACCAGAGGTGTGCTTCAGCCGGGGATTGAAAGCCAGAATTCCAAAGCGCTAACTACTGAGCTACAAGATGAAATAAGTTAAAATTACCCATCATTCCAATATACTAGAAATCCTTGAAATACTCTCGATAATATTTAGCTTACATATTCAGAAATAAAAGTAGCTTTATGCTATGTAATATTAATACTATATGGAATTATTTAAACACTTTATTTCAAATTAATTTATACAATACTTGAAAAAGAAACAAAAACAAAAACAGATTGCAAAATTTCTATGAAATATACCGCTGAGAAATCATAAAACGAGCATACCATACTAATCCACATGCGTGTATGTACGAGTATATTCTGATATGCATGTACATATATTTATTGTGGTTGTAGTAATTGCTACAAAATTCATTGAAACCTTACGTACGCATAACCGCTAATAAATCCTTCAGTAAAGTTGAGTAAACAAATTTAAGGCTAAAAGCTTCTTTAGAATTTTGAAAACTGTTGGCATTGAGAAATCAAATAGTGAGATGAGAATACATATTTGGTTACAAGGCGATTTAGTATAACTAAGAAGTGGGTTCAAGGAATTATATTCATGTACAGAACAAGATGATGATGAATATGATGAAGAAGAAAAAGAACAATTAAATGAAGGCAAAGTATTTAAATGGAAAATATAGTACATAGAGCAATTGTAGTTA